>JAPYZR010004757.1:0-12053 GCA_030522945.1 Trichopria nigra
AAAAAAAAAAAAAAAAAAAAAAAAAAAAAAAAAAAAAAAAAAAAAAAAAAAAAAAAAAAAAAATTAACTGAAAAGTGTTTCGGTCAATCGTCATACATATCATACATTTTCATCGACATGTTAACACAATTTTCTCAAAATGTATGTCTGAGCATTTAATTGTGCAACAATTGCACCATGATGACATATAGGTACAAGCACAAACCGATTTCAGCATTTTTAAAGCATTATGACAGCATTACGTTTAGAAACAGAAATGATATGTTTCTAAGGGCAAATGTGTCACTCACCTTGTTCTTAGTTTGCTGAAAACCTACTTCAATGAGTTTTCGGCATTATGACAGCATCATAACAGCATTATGACAGCATCATAACAACAACTGGCTATCAGGATGCTTTTAAATTATTTTTACTTACTGAGTATCATATATATATGATATATACTATGATATATACTCAATAAATTATATTTTTTTAGTTTACACTGGTTTTAAATAAGGTTTCTTTTCAAATGGATTCAATACCGTATCATACTACTACTATATAGTACAGTGTAAGCAAAAATAAAAACTTTTTAACTTAAACTTTTTTCAAAACTTTTTTCATGATTTTTTGCACTTAAAAATTGAAAAGTTTGATAGAAAAAGACAAACAATAAATATGTAATTTTCTGTATAAATTTTTAGAATAAAATTTTCTGAAGAGGGACGCATAGCCGACGAAACGTCAAACTAAAATTGTATTTCTTTAATACCTCGTCAAAATCTGACATTAAAAAAAGAAGAATTACGTATATAGAAAATTTCACTTAAGAAAGAGTCAGATAAGAAGAAATTGTTAATTATTATTTACCGGAATGAGTTAGACGCGAAAAACCGCAAAAAAGGGCAATTTTTTTTTTTTTTTTTTTATGAGGCCATATAACTAGCGAAATATTCATCCCAGATAATATTCCCTTCAAGAGACGTTGTTGGGCTTGGAAAAATCTTTAAAATGCGCCCTCTCTCATTAATATAGGTTTAAAATGAGACGAGTTATTGCAAAAACACTAATTTTTTTTTCTTCTAAACTTCGTTAAATTGCGATCGCCATATTGAAATTCTATGCGTCGGATCGGTCGGATCTAATTTTGCGGTAATGGACTTTTTGATTTCAAATTTCACGAAGAATCGCCTCCTGAAATTTAATTTATTCGCCAGTTCTGGCACACCCTATATATATATTAGACTTATCGGCTCCATATACATTTTGATGATTATCAATATTAATTATAATTTAGAGCGAGATATATTAGTGGGATGACCAAACAAATTTTCAGTTGATCTAAAGCACACTTTACGAAATACAACATAATTATAAGTATATATAGATAAAGTATATAAGGAGATTTTTCACCGTATCATCATCATTATATGGTCATTATGTCATATATGCGCATAAATATGTGCAGTGTGCACACACTTTTACATATATGTGTATATGTACATAATATATGTATGTCGATACCACACTGATTCACTGATACATATTATATTGTACAAATAATCAGTGGTCGATACGAGATCAAATTTGATACCGCTCAAAAAAAGAATCGTTTATAAAGAGGGAAAATACACAATGTATATATTATATGTATACGGTGTGTAGCCATCAGGGTTATTTTATGCAAGTGAAAAAATATGAGATTGGGAGAGAGATATTTTGCGGGAAAACTGATTGAACTTCTGCACTTTCTACAAACGTTTAATTGTTTAAAACGTCTAAAACACTGTTAAAAGATATATATATGCACTCATCATATATATGTATGCATATACATATATGTATAGTATCACATCACCAGATCATTGAGAAGTAGGGGTATATGTATACTTAGTATAAAGAGCGCGTATAGTGTGATGCACCGTAGCAACAATAGTGAGTATAGTATATAGCAGCTGATTCCGGGATTTCATAAAACGTGGTGGAAAAGCCAGTCGTCCCCACCATCCGCACATGCTCTTTGCCCCAGAGCCACGAAATAACTCGTCAGCCTTCGGAGACGTTGTGGAGTCCTAAGGATATCAGCAGCTATGGCTCCAACACTTTCTAAATTTGTTAATAAAAAGTCGGCAGCGGGACTAGCAGCAACTACTGTGCTTGTCTGGCTTCTCACCAGGAAGAGGAACAGGAAGCATGTCTCCAAGTCAAAGTTCGTAAACAAGAAATAGCAGTAACATTATATATATATTGAATATAATACGTTCGTCAACAATGTTAATGTCAGATAAATGCTACGATGATTACTTACTCTACAGTATATACTATAGTACGTTCAAATGATTTGTCGATGTAAAAGTGGGACACTTACATAAATGATCGTTGCAAAATTGTTTTAATAACGACAGCAAGCGATGTTCTTCTGCTCAAAATGTTTCTGGCTGATGTATTCTTTAAGAATATGCCGATAAAAATAGCTATTCGACATCGCTTTCATATATAATGGAAATTTTAGTAACAAGCATTGATAATTATTACAAGTCATGGTATATCATACCGTATCATTCAAAAGTAAGACTAACTTTCGAAAAAAAAATTATGTAATTTTCAGATTTCAAAATTTAAGATAACTATTTCATTTTTTCAGAATATATATTAATGAGGATATTATTTGATTCTAATTTTATTGTTGCAATAATTTTACGTGTTACTCATAGGATGAATCAGACCTAGAGCATAGTATGTTACAAATAAAGTAAATAGAGTAAAAAGAAATTACCAAAAATTCTATTTCAAATTTGACAGTTAATTTAAACAATATTTTATACGAATAAAAAATGGTTAAAACTCAATCATCTTTTCAGCGCGCAAATATATAAATATAATAATTACTGGACTGTACTATTTTTTATATAAGTATGCGGTAATCTTTGTACTCTGTAATCTAACAGTCAAACATTACGAATAACACACTTTTAAAACAAGAAATTATATTACACTTTTAGCTGCTATAAATAAGTGCTTTCAATACCATATTTTTTTACTTTATTTACTTTATAATATATTTTATATACACTTTTAAATTTGTCATTTTTATATAAGATGTTGACCAATTGTAATATTTAAAAAAAGCGCTCTGCTTGTTTTAAAACAAAATGAAATACGTTTATGCTAAAGTCATTTGTAAATTATTTTGGAGTATTTTTATTATACGTATTATGAGAATGAGTAAATAAATTTTATTTTATTTTGTGCATTTCGATCACACTTTGTGAGCTTAATTAAAATTACTGAATATTTTTTTTTATAGAATTGCATTAATATGGAAAAATTAAATAATCAATTTCTCTTGCTTTACTGTCACATTGACTATTTTGTGAAACAAATTAAACTTTTAAAAATCTCAACTTATGCATTTATGCAATACGCTCTGTTAATTAACTTAACGAATTTCAAATGACACAATTTGCTTTTATTTTCAGAGAATCGTGGCCGGTCAATGTTCAATATGTTATTAAAGAGGTAACTTTTCTTTTTAATATAAAAGACATTAAAATTATATTTTTCTTTAAATTATTTAATTTAATAATAATAATCTTTTTCCAATGAAATGAATAATTTTAAAATATAACTGCGATATAGACTGAAGTATAAAATTAAAATTATCATTGAAGGAAAAACCAAAAGGGCCGAAGGCTCATGTGGATGCTGAGTTCTTTCGACAGCTGCGTCTGCTGCTCTCTATTGGAATACCTGGTGTCTTTTCCGCAGAAGCAGGATTTATGTGCATCGTAGCAGCTTCTCTTGTGGCAAGATCACTCTGCGATCTCTGGCTTATACACACTGGAACTCTTATTGAATCGTAAGTTATTAAAATGATTCATTTAGAATCTCTGTTATTTTTCATTTATATATTAGAAAATATATAAATTATAATATTGCTTATCTTTACTGTACTCAAAAAATATATTTATTACATTTTAATTCCACGTTAATGAAGAAATGAATTAATGCATTAATTTAATAATACGAAATAAATAAATTAACAAAATTGTGTTTTGGATATCGTTTAGAGAAGATTATCGTTGTTTAACTGTCTCATTATCATTGTTGTTATCATAAAACATTAAATAGTACCTTTGTCGGTAACATTCTTATTAAGTAACACACGTAGCATTACTATGCCACGTTGGTGCATAAAATACCAAGAAAATTCTGAATTTTCTAAATTTTTTATCACCATTTTGGGCAATATTATTACTAACTTTCAGATTATCTGTTAACTTTTTTACTGACATTTTTTCTGTAATATTAAATATTATATTATACATGGTATCCCATTTTAATCTATTACCCGAAATATTTTGAAAAATAAGTGTTTTAGACAAAAATGTTTCAAACAGAAGCAGTTCGGGACAAAGGGGGCCATCTTATTGCATTACTAGTTTTGACCTTGAAGTCAATTGTCAAGGTTATTTGAAGGTTACATTGATTTTTTTAACGGGAACCCTACTTTTGACATTAATAAATATTATTACGATGAATTGTAAAATGAAAATTTCTTGACCGATTATAATATTAAAGTTATTGAACTTTATTATTACGATGATTTATTATTTATAAAATTAATTATTGTACTGTTGCCTATACCTGTTTATTTAATCTATTATTTCAGATCGATTGTAAGGATGGATGGGACGCTTTTCAGAAAGCGGATTATTAGATTTATGGCGACTTTACCTGTAGTGAGTTCCGCTCTTATTAGAAATTTTTGATATTTTTTTTTAATTTCAAGAAAAAAAAAATAGTATATTCAATTTTTAAATCTTTTTCAATAATTATAATTTTAACAAATCATCACTATTTTCTTTAGATATCCGTTGTTAATAACGTCTTAAAGTACAGTTTGGGAGAAATGAAGCTAAGGCTACGAACGAATATTAGCCGTTATCTTATCGATCAATATCTGAAGTAAGCAATTTTCAAATTTTCTTTTCTTTCATCGAGAGCAAAAACGAAGCGGACGCTGACAATAATGAATATTTCAATGCTATTATCTTAAAATAAATGATGTATTCAGTACAACAAAGACCGAAGGTTACGAATACGCCGCTTTGTTTTTGCTTCATTTAACTAAATAGAATTTAAAATTATGCCATTTCATCCCGTTAATTATATGATTAAATTTTACATTTGCAGGGGATTTACTTACTACAAAATGAGCAATTTAGATACTCGTATTGCTAATCCCGATCAATTGCTCACGACTGATGTTGACAAGTTCTGCGATAGCTGCACAAATCTTTACAGTAACATATCGAAGCCACTCCTAGACATTTTTATTTATGTCTATCGGTTAACTTCCTCTCTCGGAGGCCAGGTAAGAGCAGAATAAAACTCTCATTTGGCATATATAGTTTAACAAATTTCCGAATGAATTTATAATTAATGTTCGTTAAGCTAAATGAATATGTTTAAATCTTTCTTCAGACGCCATTTTTGATGCTGGCATACCTGTTAGTCGCTGGTACCTTCCTCACGCACCTCCGTAAACCAATCGGTCAGATGACGATAAAAGAGCAGAAACTCGAAGGAGAGTACAGGCACATCAACTCTCGCCTTATCACGAATTCGGAAGAAATTGCATTTTATCAGGGTAACTCTAGGGAGAAATTAACTCTACTTGCCAGCTTTTACAAATTGGTTAGTTCTTCGTTTCATAATTTGAATGAATTTATATCAACTGACTCAGTAAAATTTATTACCGCTTTTGTTATTTCAGGTAACTCATCTTCGGAAGTTTTTGGAGTTCAAAGTTGCAATGGGCGTGGTTGACAATTTTATTGGCAAATGTGAGTTCAGTTTTATTGATTATCAATTTATCATACATATTTTATTAAAATAAAATAAATTTTGCAGAAGAAATAATTTCAAAAATATTATAAGACGTTACAAATAAGATTAAACGATGCTAATTAAACGATGAAAATTATTTGTATTGAAAATGTAGATGCGGCAACAGTGGTTGGGTTCTACGCTGTTAGTCTTCCCTTTTTCAAGAAAGATCACACTGTACTGTCCGGTTCTTCGGATCATAGATTTAAGGCCTACTACACTTATGGTAGAATGTTGGTGAAGTTGGCTGAAGCTATAGGAAGATTGGTACTAGCTGGAAGAGAAATGACGAGACTCGCCGGCTTTACTGCGAGAGTGACGGAAATCAAGAAAGTTTTAGATGATTTGAACGAAGGCAGATATCAACGAACAATGATTGTAGATACGAAAAACGGTCCGATCGGATCGCCTGGTGCAGGAAAGATTCTCACTAAGGATAACGTCATTCATTTCGATCGCGTACCACTTGTCACGCCTAACGGAGACATGCTCATACGAGAACTAAGCTTCCAAGTCAAATCCGGAATGAACGTTTTAGTATGCGGACCAAACGGATGTGGAAAAAGTTCCTTGTTTAGAATTTTGGGTGAAGTAAGTGGATTTCTTCTCATCTTAAATGCATAATGTAATCCTTTTGATTTTCTTTAGCTTCGAGAATGATAATTGAAAGATGTAATTCGATTTTTATTATAAAAAAATAGCTTTGGCCATTGTGGGGCGGAACGATGACAAAGCCACCACGAGGGAAATTATTTTACATCCCGCAAAGGCCATACATGACATTGGGTACATTGCGAGATCAAGTCATTTATCCGCATACGCGCGCAGAGATGGTGAGACGAGGTAACGCAAACGACGAGGATTTACAAAAGTTCTTGGATTTAGTGCAGTTGGGACACTTGTTGGAACGAGAAAGTCAACCCAATAATCAAGGTCTCGGATGGGACACTGTTGCGGATTGGATGGACGTTTTATCTGGAGGCGAGAAACAACGGATAGCGGTAAGAGAATTTTTGAAAATATTGTCGACAGTTTTTATGGATAAATTATTATTATTATTATTATTATTATTATTATATTATTGTAACGTAATTTACACAGATGGCAAGATTGTTTTACCACAAGCCGCAGTTCGCCATTCTCGACGAATGCACAAGTGCCGTTAGTGTCGATGTTGAAGATTCGATGTATTCGTACTGTAAAATGGCAAACATCACCCTATTCACCGTATCACATAGGCGGTCGCTGTGGAAGCATCATGAAGTAAGTTGACAAATTATCTATCTACTATTTTGAGACGTTTAGCTAGAAAGAGATACAATATGGTAGTATTGGTTAACTTATATTATAACCTAATTTCGGAACTAATCATTTCGCATTGTCATCTTTTAGTATTACTTACAAATGGATGGTCGAGGCACGTACGAATTTAAGCCCATAGAGCCGGACACAGAAGAGTTTGGCTCATGAATTTTAGTGTCCCTCGAAACGAGTGGTGACGACTGCAACGCGGCTTCTTCGAGGGACTGAAATGCTAGGCTTATTGTTAAAAGAATCAGCGATGTTGATGATTTGCCCATACGAACGAGAGAAACATCGATCGTCTCGTTCAGACGGCTCAAAATCTAAAACGATAATGCAATCTGTCGTCGTAAACATTTCATACCTTCATAGAAAAATTAAGGTAAATGAATGATATTTTAGGATGAATTCCGTCAGCTGCTTTACATGCTGTCGTATCGCATATTTTTTTATCAATGTTTTTGTAAGCCACTTTTGTCGTTGTCGGCCCTAAGAAAAAGTATTTTACAATTCTTCCGTGAAAGTACAATTCGATTCGTAAATGTACGTAGAGTTCGAAATGATAGGGAAACTGTTGCGGTCGGAGCGTACGATGGGAGACTATATAGCGAATGTTGTTATGTGTCGATCACACTACGCTGTAAATATACGTTTATTACATAGTATGCAAAGGAAGCACGCAAAATTGCTGGACAATGATGAATAACATTCACGACTAAAACACGTCACGAAGGTGTCTGTATGACGTAGCCTCGCCACTGACAATGGTTAGGAATCGATCGAATAACGAATGTGTAGGATTTACTATTCTTTAGGACACGGAACTCAACAGTGTATTAATGTGAAAGATTGAAAGAGGAATTCGATAAACATTAATGTGAAGTATTATAAATTGTGCATTAAGAGTCGAAGAAGTATTGGTTTTGTTACGCAGCCAAAATTACCGAATTCCTTTTTCCAATGTAAAAAGATCGTTTCTAGGCATTTAGAAAATTAACTTTCAGTTACATTCGGTAGGTAATGCAATGATTTAGTAATAAAGGAATCTTAATTCTGTCATTCTTAATTTTAAAATGGACAATTTAAAGCCAAATCGATCGCAATTTAATGAATACCAAAATTGAATAATCGATAAGAAAATAATTGGAATAGTAGGAATACTGACACAGCGTTAAATAGTGCATTCCCTTAAGAGGGTTTCTAATGATATTTTATCGAATGTTTCGAATGAACTTCATCCGGTATCTTACGTCCTTTAATTTGTAAACAATTGCTATCGAAGTTTTTTAATATTGTGGTGGCAGATTATGCGGAACAATTTCTATCTTTTATTAGAAACAAGTGTCTACATCATCCAATTGTATTTCTTTCGAAAAGGTTTCAACTAAAAATGTCATTTGAAACACTTTGTACAGGAAATTTCAACGTGACAAGTGTCTGGGTTTAATGAAATTAAATTATTAAATGAAAGCTATCGAAATAGAAGAAAAAAGAAACGAAAAAGAATATTAATTTGTTGGTACCTTATATCAATTGGTAACAGAAAACTTTATTTGTTAAGGGAATGTTAGTTCTTCATGTTAAGTGCTCAGACGGGCTTAACGATGTTCATCAAATACTGGTTTACAAATATTTAAACAGGGTACTTTTTGATCTCGATGCAAATTAAGTTTTTAAATTGAATATTACAAATTAATAACTACTAAACTTGTCTGTATATATTAATTATTGCGATAATGTATATAATTTTCAAAACGAAATAATTTGCAACTTTTGTACAATATTTTATAACCGTTTCAGAAAAAGACTGATTTTGTCGTCAAGAGGAGAAAAGTATGCTTTGCATGTAAAACATGTGATATTTCGTGGTATTGTTTTATCAATCTAACCATTTCACAAAATGTAATTTTTGTTTAAAATTTCTTTACATTTCATTATTAAGATCAACGATGACATTCATCAACATAATCTGTAAATGTAAAAATAGTTATATTCCTTTTTAATTTTTATCGTTTCGTTTTTATATTCAATACAGATTTTGCTTTCGAAACAAGAAAACACTTTTAAAGTACAATAAACATCACAAGCTGTCGGGACACTTAATACGAGTTTTTTTTTGTCATTTTACTTGGGCTTTGGCAGGTTAGGTTAATACAGGGTGAATCGATAATTGATCGTAAGTTATAGTTAAGTTTATGATATAAGTTTGCGAAGAGAAAGTGTGTATTATTCGTTGTTGACAGACTGCATGAATGTTAGCTGTAGAAGAACGCTGAATTTGTGTGAAACTTATGCAATTTATTATCAATCATGACGGTGATGGTTTTTGAAGTAAATGCTATAGCGATTGTTAGATAAAAGTAGCCCTTTCGTTTTAATAATCGAGTCAAGAACATCGAAAACCATCATCGATATGAGATAACAATTTAAAACTGTTTGTATCCGACTCAAAAATGAACGTAGGCTATATTTGAAATATGTTTTGCCGTCAAACAGCGCTCGTATGGTCTTAATTAAGTGGTTGAAAGGGAAATGCATTCCATGTTTGGAATTTTTCCGCAATGACATTACAATTGTTGGTTTATTAAGGGTGTGGAGTCTTTAAATTCTATAGAAATGTTGGGAGATTTAGGGACAATTTGTAATATAAGCGTCAATTTGAAAATAAATAAAATTAATTTACATTTCTGTAAGTGTTGAAAGATTATGTCCATATTTAAAGTTAACCATACGTGCATCCATATCAATTCAATCTCATCCATATCTAATCGTTTCATTATTATACAAGTTTGTTAATAGTCATATATTATACTTTAGGAACTTTTTATGCCATACACATATACGTATAAGGGGTTCAAAAGAAGAGATAATGTAACTTATTCATTGTGCGGTTATTTAGATATTTTTGTTAAAAAAAGTTATTTTAAGTTGCTAAATATAATTTTACTTATATGTGCTTGAAGAGACTTGCAAATGTAATAACTTTGATCGTTAAAATCATAAAAATTCGATTCCGATTTGTCAAAATTTTATAACACATTTTATTTTTCTCATTTAAAGGCACCCGATCCAATAACATGGATTTTGTAGATTTATTGATGATCTTTCTATAGTAAAAAAATGTAAAAATAAAAATCAATTTTCGCACTCACACACACACACACACACACACACACATATACGCAAAATATAGGTAAAAAATGTATAAAATCAATTTTTCGATTTTCTTTTGTACAGTCAAAATATTCCGAAGAAAATACAGAAAAATATCAAGTATCTATATCTATATATCAAGTAAGAAACTATGTAAATATTGATTCTGAGATAATAAGCAGATATTACACAAGATATAAATCGTTTGATACCGGATGCCTGAAAAAAAGAAGGTCCCTGGATAATATTGTAACTGATGCATATAACAGTGGGGCCATCTCCTTTTGACATTCAAATATGGGCCTTTATTATGAGCTTATCCAGTAATCGGAATTGAATTAAGATGGTTTAAAAATCTTAACCCACTCCTATTTGTACTTTGAATTTGTTAAACTGCGTATTAAAATACATTAAATTCTGCGAAGCAAATTTAATACATTTCTACCCAATTCCACAAATATACTGTGGCATTAGTATTATTATATTTTTTAGTGTGGTTTTTTCCAACTGTCGATAAGTTAGAAATGTTTCTTAGATTTTTTTTCCCCTTGGTTCGTCGATATAAATATGTATAAATATTAACAATAAGAATCCGTTTTATTATAGTTGATGTATATAGAAATAATTGGTATAACTGCATTCCACAATCGAAAATTGCGCTGTTCTATTTTCAATAATATGCAGTTTGGTACATATTGGTATTAAAAATTGTAATATACATCGTTATAAATTTTCTTTCAGTGCAAACTGCGCTGACAAATTCAAGCATATTCAACGATTATATACATTTTACTTCAGAAATATTTTACAATAAATCTTTTTTATTCATGCGAGTTGGAAGAATGAGTTGTTCATTCAAAAATAAACTATATTAAGTAAACTATTTTTTTCATTCCGATGGATTCATACAAAAGCTTTTTATATAGATAATAAGTTTCAATTACAGTGTATTAATGGCATATTGTATTGGGAAAACGTCTTTTCAATTGAGATTAATAGAAATACATTTTTTTATTCTGAAATTTTGATCGAAACGCATTAATGGGACACATTTTCGATAATATTATTTTTGGATTCGAATTGATTGAAATATAAATTTTCATATTTAAAAAAATCCTTATACAAACGCATTGACATCTCACTTGTTTAAGAATATTATTATTTTTGGATTCATATGGATTCAAATTTACAGGTTGTCAATTGCGTATAAGAATGTATAATCACAGTCCGCATGAATCAAACATGTGTTCGCATGGATTAAAAATCAAATTTTGTATTCGTATAAACAAATAGAAATGCTTTGCGGATATAAATGGATTCGTTTTTCCCAAAATACAAATTCAAAGACTCTTAAAATGAATATACATTCACAATAATATTATAATACTAAATATACATATATCTGTTTCCACGCCATAATTCTTTTCGTTTCGTTTCGTTTCTTTTATCGCCCGTTTTTCCGAATGAATTCGAAATTGTCCTGAGCGAAGGGGAAAACCTGAAATGAATATATATATATATATATATATATATATAAGAACGATAAGAACCTTGCGCGAGAAGCGGCCGCTTCTCTTGATAAGTCGTATATACAGGGTGACCCAGTTAAAACAGCGCACCTGAATATAATTCCTGAAAAAAGGGTTAAATGAAAAAATGTTTCATATGAAAGTTGGAGGGTTTCGAGGGGGACATCCCATACGAGCTTCACTTTGAGCTTGCAA
>JAPYZR010004758.1:0-11755 GCA_030522945.1 Trichopria nigra
GAACAAAAAACATTTTCTTGATAAACTTTAAACTTCCATATCTTTCTGAATTTAGTGACAAAAATTGCGAGCGAAGCGCGCCGGGTTCCAGGGGGCAGAGCCCCCGGTGGAGTTGGCGGCTAAAGGCCAAATGTGTTTTGGCCGATCTTAGATCTGATGATATTTTTGGGATATATAAAATGGAGGGGTCATGATCAAAAAACATTTTCGCAAGTTTTTTGGATGTTACTTGGCAGGTTAAATTCATCGTTATATATCTTAAGGCAATATTTCGTCCAACCTACGGTGGACGGAAAAAGTTTTGAAAATGTTCATTTTCAATTGTTTAACACAAACATATAAAAAGAAGCACATTAGAGCCCTCGGAGGGGTTGGCGGCCGAAGGCAGCAGGGGCGAGGCCCCTAGTTATTTATTTATGTTCGTGTTTTATTTGTTTTGAACAAAATACAAAATATGATGATGCGAAGCAAAATTTAGATTTTAAATTTCAACATAAAATCGTGAAAATCTAATATATTACACTCACCCGTGTATCGAAAAGGAATGAATGATATGCTTCTTATATTATAGATTTCCTATATAGTAAAAACAAAAGGATTGGCGAATCAGACATTCGATTGAAAATTAAAGAGAAAGATTCATATTCGTCAAAAATAATTGTAATAAAAATGCACAGAAACAACAGAGAATACCAGATTTTCCATCATTTTTTTTTTTATCATATATATTTGTACCTGAGAGGGGCGAAGTCTAATCTTTGTATTTTATTATCACGTAATTTCGGCATGCTAGCTGAGCAAGATTCCACCTGGAGCGCGAAATTAGATGAGATTTCATTATGCTTATATGAAGAAAATTACAATTATAATATTATATCGCCGCGAGGAATCCGAAATCATTTTTCGATTACGTTATTTCTTATCGCCCACTTTTATCGATGACAAATTAATATATTACAATTTTCCACGGCCACTGTCCAGAGAGCTTTTCCTGATATCAGTCGGGAACTCGCCCATGTCCAGGTAACCACGTTCACAAAAAGTTGCTTTAGTGCTTTAAATAGGATCCGAAAAGTCATCCTGAAGAGAGATTGCAAACTTTTATCTTTTTTTATTATTTGGGAATGATCCTCGACGGAAAACGATGAAGATGAAAGTGTACACGATCATCGCTACTGTCCTCTTGACATTCCTCAATGGACGCATTCTAGCCCAATCTGATGTATTTGGTGAGTGATTATTTATGAACGTGCATATATGTATATTTATCTTTTTGCATGTATATGCATGTTTATTATATATATGTATATATAAGACATGCATGTATATATATATATGTAATTGGCAGAGTGTGTGAAGACAAAGAAAACGCCCTTTCAATGAACAATTTGTTCAAGTACTGAAAAAGTTACTACGTCAGTACCTGAACCATAGGATGATTTGTTTTCTTTTCCCACTTTTCTTAAAAACAAAAAGTATAGAATTTTCAATTTGTTATTCTATAATATAATTAAAATAATTATTTTATTTCATCAATTATGTAAGATAAAAAATAAAGATTATTTACGGATGCAGTAGTTAAGACTACTAAGCGAGATAAGTAATGTATATATAATGCTTTACTCATTATATAGAAATTCGACTAATTTTCCATAAATTTCGACTCACAATAAACATTACGGTATTTATCCAAGTCATATATAAGATTTATAAATTTTGATATATGTACGTTTTTATATACACTGTCATATATAAGTCAGTTATGTTTGGTCATTTTGCGGACACTGTGTATATTGGTATCGTACAGTTCGTATCGTGTAAATTCTTTTAAATGAAAATTGATCCACTTTTTTGAAGAAGCGAAAGTTTTTTTACTCTTTCAACGGTGAAATTGCATCCCCTTTTTAGAATAAATCGAGAGATTGGTATTTTTGCAAGTGTAAAATGGTGCTTTTATCTAAAACACCGAGTGCATTATCCCAACAAAAAATGGATTTTTGAAAAATTCACACCCAGAATAGTGTCATTATGTACTTTATTTTTAATTGCATCTAAGAAATCAATTTTAAGTAATTAAATATGAAAGGTCACTAATTTTACCTTCTATTTCATGGATATTCTGCAGATTTCTTTAAATGGAAATTTAGCTCCTTTTTTCCAGATTGACAATATCTATAAATTCAAAAAAATGAAATGTCACTCTAAAAAATGTGAAAAAATCACAATGTTCTTTTGGTGAAATCTAGAGAGTACGATATTTACTTATTTATTTATATAATATATATTTATATATAAATATTATATATTTATAAATATATATATTTATATATAGCCAATACTATTATTACACACATTTAAGTCATTTATTGTCGGAATGATGACGTCATTTGACGTTTTTGTAATTGATTATACGTTTATAAATCTGAATAAAAGATAATCTAAAACACGTATATCGATTGCCGTCATTTTTTTAACAAAATTTAATACATTCATGGTATTTCTCGTATTACATGATACCAATATGTTTTGAAGAATTCTACTTAACTAACTAAGAACATAAACTTGTGATAAAATAATAACAATAAAACTTGATTTCATTCAAATAAAAAAAAAATGATTAGAGGCTTCGCTCCTGCGGCCTTGGGCCACCATAACAACAACGGAGGGCTATGTCATTCGGTGCTTAGGAAAAAAATAGTTGGTCATCTATTTTGTAAAGTATCATCCATTCTGTCAAATGAAAGGATTGTAGTCACTTGCAATTATGTACATATATAGGATAAAGGTTGTTAGTTGAATTTTGCAACATACATATTTTTTTACGATTTCTCACCTCAGCAGGAAGTACAAAACTGATAAAGATTTTCTATCGTGCAATAAAAATCGGAAGGACATACTTTTCAAAATCAATATTTAATTATGAAATGAAAGTCATGGGTGGAAGTGACTATAGTTCGATTCTACAGCGAGCGATTCTTTAACTGGTCACTTTGACTATCTACAAAATTTGACGAGCAAACAGTTAATTTTCACCTGCGCCTTGTTTGAGTAGTGTATCATAGAATCTCACGAATCATATCGTCTTCGAAACGAGGTCAAAGGGCCTCTTTCCCTCCTGTTTGTTTCTTTACTACTTGTACCGGAATTCTAGCGTAGCTCCAGATAAGCCTACTGTTATCTTTCGTTATCCGTCTATCATTACCGTTGCTCGCGTGCTACTACTCTTTCAGTTTCTTTTAGAATTCGACTCCACTTACATCGATTGCCTTGAAATTTTTTTTTTTTTTAATATAAGCTAATTTCGACAAATGTATGATTGGTGAAAATTGAAAATGGAAGTGCGGCTGCGACATTATTTGGTGATAATCGGTATATGTATCACTCTGTCCGTCACGATTGATGGACAGGAGCTCTTTGATGAGGCTCCCATTAAAATAGACGATGAAATTAAAGTCTCTGATGCAAGTGTAAAAGACGAAATAGATTTTGGGAGTGATAGTTTGAAAAGTTCTTTCCTTGCAGAAGATAAAGTTGCGAATCATGAGAAAGGACCGGTCGAAAGAAAAGTGGACATTGGAAACCGGATGAGTGAGAGAATCGCGAACTACGGTGAGAAATTACACGTTATCGTTTACAATCTTTTTGGGTGTGAAGATGTACGTTTGCCAATTATTCGCGTAACGAGTAGATTTTGTTTATGGATCAGTTTAATATCGCTTAATTGCACATTACAGTTATATACCGTTAACCCATGTAAAGTTATTCTCTTTACTTTCTTAAGTGGTATTCAATGTGCATATATAGATCATACTTCATTAAGTAGCACCTGTACCATGAAAGGTTATAGGTTAACCGTTTATCAATAGGTAAACATTTTTCGGTTGTCGTTGCTGATAGATACGATACCAAAGTTGAAAAAAGTCTGGACATACGATTTCGAACGTAAAGTTTGTCTTACTGTCCGATAAGTGACAATTTTACGGATCATACAGTTTGAACGGAAGGACGGAAATATTGAATTTCAAAATTACGACACCCAATATGGCGGCTTGATGTCGGAAATTCATTGCCATTTTCAATTATTCCAAAGTATAACGATTCAAATTGACAAATTTCTTCTAAAAATGTATTCTGTAGAGTTTATCGGTCACTACTGATCGCAAATAGATAGTGAAATTTTTAGAAATTCAACATGGCGGATCAAACATTTTCAAAATAATTCAGTTTATACAAACATTTATATAAAAGTGTTTTTAAGGTCGTTGATTACGAATCTGATGTCAACTTTTCGACATTCAAAATAGCGAATTCAATATGGCTTGCGAACATATTCAAAATGTTTCAATTTTTAAAAACATTATTATTATTATTAAACAACTAAAAATAAAAACTACCCAGACACCAAAATCGAATGAAAGTTAAAAACCTCATTTGAAGTTCATACTATATATAATATATGTATTATATATGAAAAGGAAAAAGGAAAAATTGTATGTAATAATGCAGTTTCTTAATGTTGACCGTGCCAGCGTTGATGGTATATAGTATCAGTTTTATTAGGCTTGGCTTTTTTATCACCCGATCGTAATGGAATAAATTGTTAATGAGTCATATTTCTTAATTTACTTTACTTTCGATGCATAATATAACTGATTTTATTAACGTTTACGTATCGCAAACATGTTCGATATTCTACAGATTGATCTTGATTTGTAATGTACAATTTTAACATGAAAAAAATTGTATTTTTAATGGACATGTTTCCATCGTCGTTACAGTTTTTAACATATCCGTTTCTTTTCGTTACTATTTTTTTGTTTGTTTATCAAATATATTTACATGAAAATGAAGTCATTTTTATCATAAACATATATATGAAAAAGTAAATAAATATTTAATAACTTAATTAACAGCAGATTCCGATAGTCCGGAAGTAGAACGCTATGCGCCACTTCCAAATTCATCGCCGAATTACGTCATTACCGAGGCGCGCCTTAAAGAAATCCGTTCACAATTCATGTACTGGTACTACGACAAAGGAGGCGCGAGTGGAAACGGGGATTATCAGGGCGATATTCACAGTTCGACATCGCAAGTGCATAAAAATCTGAACTTTTACCTGCCGTTCTACGGATTTAGATATAATTACACCAGGGTGAGTATGAAAAGTTGGAATCAAATTGGAATTCTTTTTGGTTCTAATATCTCTATATACTCGATGGCAGGTATCGAGTAATGGCTATCTCGAATTCAGCGATCCTCCAGTTCGATTTGATTATCCGCTTACATTCCCCATAAAAGAATGGCCAAAGGTGAAGGATCCAGCATTCATCGGAATTTTCTACAGCAAGTGCCGCATTGGAGATTTCACGGATACCGACAGAGATCAGAGGACACCTGGTGTTTACTACAGGTAAGGATTGAAAAATTGCGACTTTAATCAAACCTTTCGTAATTTTTTTTTCGACAGTTCAATTCTAAATGATAGTATATAGTCTCGAAATGTGAGTGTAAAAAACGGCGCGCTATTCTCAAGAAATGACATTCATAATTGTAATTTTCAGGGTAGAAAGGGATCTGCAAAATCGCCATGATCAATTCGGTGTCGAAATGCGTGAACGACTGACTTGGGACATTCGCGAAGCCGTTGTTGGCGCGGACGTATTTAACCCGAAACACGCCATAATTGTTACGTGGAAGAATATGTCTCTCACAGGTGGAAATATTCACTCTCTTCTTAAAACGAACACTTTCCAACTGATTTTGGCGACCGACGAAGTGACCACTTACGCCATTTTCAATTATCTCGACCTCCAATGGCTCAGTCACACCGAGGCTGGAGGTAGTCCAGACGGTGGTGAAGGCGGCACTCCTGCTTTCGTATGTTTCCCTTTTTTTTTAATTAATTCATTCTTTTAAAAATAGGACAGATTGTCTTCGGTAGTTTATACGCTGCGTCCAATAGTCGTTACAGTTGAAAATTTATTAAACACTATTTTCAACCAGGTTGGCTTTAACGCTGGGAACGGTACCAGAAGTTACTCCTACTACCCTTACTCTCAAGAGATGACTCTTCGGGATCTGACTGGACGGGGCTGGGCAAACGGTTTTCCGGGTAGACACATTTTCAGAATAGACGAGAACATTATGCTGGGAACGTGTAACAAAGATACCTGTAAGTGCTATTAAATTCGTATTTTTTGAAGTTTTACGAATATAAATCTCTTCTTATTAGTTCATGACTGTGTAAATAACTAAATCAAAGCACTTTGTTACATTATCGAAAGCATATTCACGAATTTGCATTCCTTGCAGCTGGCACAGAATTGCCATTGATATTTGCACCTGAAAGCGGCAATATGCTGGGTGGTACTGTAGTGAATATCACGGGTCCGTGTTTCCAGCCAAACGATAGAGTTAGATGTCGCTTCGGAACTAATTCGGAGGAGGTTGTCGGTCACGTCATCGACAGAAATCGTGTGCTTTGCGTTCAACCCTACATTCACGGCGAGGGCTACGTACGTCTCATGCTCTCAATAAACGGCGGAAGCTACAACTGGAAAGGAAATTATTTCGTCGGTAAGTTTCTTTTAAAAACACATTCTCACAGCACGATATATTCCAAAACAATGAATTAAACGAAATAGCAATTCATGAAAATGAATTAAAAACTAGCGTTGTAATACATCCTGAAATTATGTGATTGATCCGTATATTATGTATCATTCGACAGAACCCCCAGCAACGGCAGCAGAAAAAATCATGTTCAAAAATAGAGCGGTCCACGAGAAAAATCCTTCGCAAATACCAATTTCATGGAATCAGTACAATTTGACCAGTAATTTGAATGCTGGCATACAAATTTCATTGTGGGGATATCGTGAGCGTACACTCAGACCGGACCTCGAATTTATTACAGTTTTGGAGGTTGGCAGCATTTTCCCATTGACTGAAAATGTCGGGAATTCCTATACGCATTCACATTTACAATTTTCTCTTTTCAGGATGGACTGACAAATACCGGATCCTTCATACTTAATCCAACCAACTATCGGAACCGCAACAATCCACAACATATTGACATGAACTTTGGATTCATCCAGATCAACCTGACACACCCCGAACAGTATTCGGGATTGGATATTTCTCCGTAAGTTTGTCTATGCATAATAAAAATTAAATATGACTGCATGCTGGAATACTCGTGCAATAATATTAAGGTAATTTTTTGCGAATTTAGTACACTATGGAGTAGACCGATCCCACTCGCTTGGTACTTTGCGCCACAATGGGAACGGCGTCACGGGAAAGACTGGGCGCACGATCGTTGTCACGCTTGGATAAAAAATGATCGATACTTGAAGGACTTTGCTTCTGACGTGCCAATCTGTCCGTGTACTCTGAAACATGCGCTCACCGACAAAGGTCGATTCTTGCCGGACTTTGACTGCGACAAGGACCTCAATCCGGACTGTTATTACAACAAAGGAGCTCGCCATTGTGTCAAAACCGGAGTACCGACGTAAGATTTCAACTTTCGTTAAATATTACATCAAGTTACGATCATACAAGCACATCGATACATGATCACGTAAAAGTAACTGAATTTTTTCATATCATTCAAAATCATTGCAGCTTGGGCGGTTCTGAACAACAGTGTTGCTACGACAGGAACGACTATCTTATGTTATCGTATGACCAGCAATGGGGATCTCGACCTCGGCGTTCTCACAATTTAGGTATCTCGCCGTGGGACCAGGCCAACAAAGTTCCGAGTCTCTCGTATTGGTACAACGACATGGTACCGCTGTACCTGTGTTGTCTATGGCAAGATGAAAATTCAGTTGGCTGTCAGACTTACCGATTCGAAATGCGATCGTCTCAAGACTGCGTCGGTTATCAATCGCCAGCGGTAGCTTCCGTTTTCGGTGATCCTCACATCATTACGTTCGACGAGTTGGAGTACACCTTCAACGGAAAAGGAGAATTCGTGCTCGTGCGTGTTCACGATGAAAAGGACAAACTTGACATTCAGGGCCGATTCGAACAATTGCCCAACAACTTGTACGGAGAAGTCAGAGCAACGACTCTAACCGCTATAGCTGGTAGGACATGTCTTCCGTTAAAATGAAACACTTTCTCCATTTGATTGTCTAGACGATTTACTTTATATATTCGAGATTATTAATCGTTTTGCCCTCTCATTTTATTCTCATCAATTCTTAGCAAGAGGGAACAATACGGCAACAATCGAAGTCCGTATACGACCGCCAGTGGCTCAATGGCGCTATCGCCTGGACGTACTCGCTAATGGTAAAAGAATTTACTTCGATAGGCCATCCTTAAAGTTCCAGCACTTCGCGGGGGTAGTCGTTTACACACCAACGTACATCTTGAACCAGAGCGAGGTCATCATTATGTTTGACACGGGTGTTGGAATCGAGGTTGTCGAAAAGGAGGGATTCATGTCGTCGAGAGTTTTATTACCTTGGACGTATATGGTTAGTTTGTTCAAAAACAGCGTCAACAAATAAAATTGAATTAATCGATGATTCGTCGCTTATTGCGCGGATGTTCTTCCTTCGCTAATGTATCTGTCGATTTTAGAATAAAACGAAAGGTTTGATGGGAAGTTGGAGCGGTGATAAGACTGACGATTTCACCAATCCGGATGGAAGCGTACTTGGCATTCCTAATCTGAACAATTTTGAAAGCGTGCACAAGCAGTTTGCCATCAATTGGCTGCTCGGAGATAAGGAAAGCAAAATGACGGGGTACTCTCTGTTCAAGAGGGAACAAAATCGAAGCCCGAGTCATTACGCGAACAGATCATTCGTTCCTGAATACAAAAGGGAACCTCAAGACATTTTAAATCCGCATAACATGTAAGTATTGATTTATCAAATTTCATCCTGTATACATTTTGAAGAAGGGAAACTCTAATATATACTGATGTCTATATAGGTCGGAATATATTAATAAAGCAATTGAACTGTGCGGAGATTGTTATCAGTGCCAGTACGATTATGCCAACAGCCTAAACCGAGACATGGCGGTGTTGACCAAGATCACTTACAACGCCCACAAGGAAATTCAAAGTATTCATGACGACAAAGGTGCGATTATTTTGAGATGATTAATATTATCTTTGACTTGCGTTCGCTACGAATTAATTCCTGAGGGATTGATGATAATTCTTTCATGTTTTAGTCGTATCCTGTGGTGTACTTCCAACACCCAGATTCGGAAGAAAAAGTACTTTCCTCTTCGTTCCGGATACAGAGGTAGACTTCGAATGCGATCAAGACTTCATTTTAATAGGCGATCACAAAAGAACATGTTTGCCACAAGGTAGATGGGATTATCCAGAGTATGGATACTCGGAGTGTTTACGTTAGTATATTTTCTTATTAATTCTTATAATTTTCTTATTAATAATTACGTGGACGTAGATTTAAGATGTAGAAAAATGATTTTCTTTTTTCAAGATAACGGGAAAGAATTTCAGCAATAAAAAAAGAGTTATAAATTTTGAAATATCTCTTTCGAAAAATTGAATATGGCGTTTTTTATGTCGAAGAACATGAAAATATTAAGCAAAAGGAGTTTTTAACTATTCTTTTCACGTAGAAATCCCAAGAAAACTTGACACATTCTTTAACCATCGACGCATATAGAAATCGTGAATTTCTATACGTTTTATTTCCCTTATGCATAACATTTCAAAAATGTTGATTTTTCATTTCATATTTCCGAAAAAAATATAGATTACAATGAAATTTGGTAAAAGTGGATGTAAATAGTTTTTGGGGCAATCGTTTTTACCAATTTTTTTTTTAAGGAATCTGAGTAGAGGGTTTGTATACCTATATTTTTGCAAAATGATAGTGACTTTTATACTAAAATTAAAAGAATATATTT
This sequence comes from Trichopria nigra, assembly GCA_030522945.1. Lineage (NCBI taxonomy): Eukaryota > Metazoa > Arthropoda > Insecta > Hymenoptera > Diapriidae > Trichopria > Trichopria nigra. The sequence goes on from JAPYZR010004758.1 coordinate 9,922, forward strand.
TCATTGTTGAAGATTGAAATATGAAAAAAAAAATCATGAAAAAAAATCATGAAAAAAAAATGTTATCAAAATGTTGGCCTCTGAAACTAATAAGGAAATGTTTTGTTAGCATTAAGACGATATTTCTAATATAATTATGATTATATCGATGTAGGTCATCAAGAGTACAGTTCACGTCAAGCGGGAATAACTGCTGGAATAGTTCTTGGATGTTTTATTCCCGTGCTTGCAATAGCAGGTATCGTCGTTTTCGTGATTATGCGTCATCGCCAAACAGAACAAGAAAGCAAAGAAGAATTTCAAGACTTTCACAGGTAATAATTTTAACATAAACATATTTCAGTGAATTGATTAAAAATAACAGACTAAGAATTAAATTAAAGTAAAAATTATATAATACAAAAAAGAAAAATGAATTATTCGATAAATAGTAGCATTTTATTCGTATAATTAAAATAAAGTTAAATAATAATTTTTCACTTTAAGCAACTGGATGAAATTTTAACAATATTGACTTATTCTTTTATAAAAATGTTTCGTTGAAAAAAAGAAATGAAGATAAACATCAAAAGCCGATTAATTAAGATGCATTTCAATCATTCTTATAAAAGTTTAGTTTTCATATACTTCACTTATAAGACGTCAGTTTTATGGTAAAATACCATTTAACCAAACTTTCATTCTTATCCATTTGCAGAACTCGTAAAACCGACGTAGAAAAAACACGAAGAACCTCGACGTCAAATCCAGCATCGCCGAAAACGCTACCGCCGACCAGATCTACGGATATCCATTGATTTCATATTAAATGGAATCTCATTAGTTTTAATGCAATGTTCGTCGACGTCTCGTATAACGATCGTACAAATGATTATCTAGTTAAAAAAAAATGTTTCATGTCTTATTTCTCGAAAGAATCGTGATGTCATTTTACAGTCGTCGCGTATAGGCTAAGTCATTTTGTACGTGTTTTTATTTCATCACTGTAAATCATATATTAGAATATTATAATTATATGTACTTGATGTTTAATTGCGAAGATAACGTGAATTCGAATTTAAATATATTCAGGGTACAATACGACGAAACAATAATGTCATTACAAACAAGGCTATATATAACTCTCTATTATACTTTTTGTAATTATATATATAAAGTATTATATATATACTAATTTATATATATATATATATATATACGCTACAAAAACGTTAGTGACTAAGTAATTGATAAGTAACTGTTACTTTTAAGAATTTCTATGTATACCTCGAAACTTGTTTTGCAAGGTTCATGAATGCATTTAAACGGTGACAGTTGTTCGATTCATTTTGTACAAATTTTATTGGTAAGAATATTTTGTGTAGGTATTAAGTATTTCCTACAAATACAATCGTTTTGATGATAATTTTTATAGGTATTTTCTTGACTTTGCCAAGATATATAGGAGTAAATAAAATAACATACATACATATAACAAATACATTTATACGCATATAATGCCTAGAGGGGTAGGGTGTATGAGGACTTTTTCACACGTTGTCAAAGATCAGTACTTCGGTCAAATCTGCGATGTGAGAGAGAAGTTTTGAAAATGCTTATTGTTTCTCTCTCTGTACATATATGTATGTGTGTGTATATATATATATATATATATATAAGATGTGAAAAAGACCCCATACCTCCACGTCCAGCAATTATATATGTATAAATATATTTGCTATTGGACATATATATAAAATAATTCCAAACGTTCCTTGGTATGACGGTCCTTATACAAATATTTACATTTATTCCCAAACAAGGAAGAAATCAACTAAATTTAAATACGTTTCGA
>JAPYZR010004759.1:0-11755 GCA_030522945.1 Trichopria nigra
CCCCTGCCGGCGCATTATCGACTTTTCGTAGAGTCGATAATGCAGGAATCTCGGAAAACCCGATCGTGAATTGTCCATTCACTTTGGAACCCCCTTAATGCTCTTTAAATTTTCATTTTAGTAATTTCAGTTAATTTTTTAAACTTTTCGCTCACTTGAGATATTTTTTAAATTACATATATTTTTCATCATTTTTTATCATTTTCTTAACTGTAATTTTTATTGTTTTCAATATTCCATTTCGTCAATATTGAATCGCGTTACTTTCATTATTTTTAAATTAATGTCATATTTTGACTTTTGTGATTTTTTGCCCATTTTTACTGACTGTTCACAAGTTTATCATTTTGGATTTACTTTTAATAAACTAATTTTTAATCGTTTATTTAAAAAAAAGTTTTTAAACTAACCCCACTTCAATTATTTTTCATCCGATGTTTTAGACATTAGTCTATATAGTATCATTTACTTTTATAATTTTTCATTCATTTGTGATCGAAATGTGTTCCTTCATCAATATCGATAAGTTTTAGCCAGTTAAAAACGTTAGCTTATAATGATTGTTAGAAATTTCCCATATTTGTCATTACGTTATCAGAAATCGTTTTTTCAGAGTTTTGATTATTTTTCTCCATTTTTTTCCTATTATAGTCCGTTCATAATTCACTATTACTATACCCATCATCTTTGGCTGCGTTCTTGTCATGCGCACATTTCAGTGATGGATGTCAACTTATGCTCAGATTACACCTGTGCAATGAACGATAAGACATGCAATAAGTAGACATCGCACAACACAATTAATATTGAACGTCATTTTTAAACTTGTGGAATGATCATTAATCCAACTAAATCCATACATTTTAAACCCATTTACATTGCGTACGATTTCATCTGAGAAACTAAGTTGCACTTTTACAACGCGGTTACAATTCCGAGGCAGGTTCGAGGCGGACGTATGCGATTGTGTTTCGGAGCTTTTATCACTGTGAATTCGTGCAAGCTATGCACATTCGAGTTTTCGCACACCACACATACGACAATTCCTCTATACACATGTATATGTACGTGTGCATAGCTGTATAGAGGCATTTGTTCTCTCGCCCTATGGATAATTCAGAGAACTGACGCCAAAAAGGGGAAGACGAGAACGAAGGGCTCACTGCCGAGATAATTGGACAGCACATGTATATATATATATATATACATTGCGTAAAGTATCGCCATGTCGTTTTAACTCGTGAATTAGTCGTTGTGTGGGATCGGAGTCGCGTATCGAGAATCGGCCGGAAACGACGTAATTGATGGAATGATTGTCGCGCGAGTTACGCATATACCTCTCTGGGCTATATATGCGACAAAACGATCTCGCATGAATTACCAATGGCCGGCGTGCCCGTTGCACGAAAATGCGCGGACGCGCCTATTTGCGTGTCGTAATGCGTCGGCATTTTTATATTCTAGAATGCCGTTGAACGATGGCTTGCGCAACCGTGATTAACCTGTGACGTCGTTGTTGCAAAGGCCACTTAGTATATACGGCTCGGTGAGGAATTAGCGTATTTTAAGGCCTCTCGGTAATTAAAAGTGCGAATTAATCGTGACGGTTAAACCACGTTCGCTGCGTGAATGGAGTCCAAAACATTGCACAAGACTAATTGTTGCGGGCTCGTACAGTCGAGTCGACAATAATAAACACGCATCTAACCCGTGCATGTATCTATTGTTGAAATATACGCGCAATGCGACGAGTAGAAACGTTAAAGAAGATGACATCGGTGAAGAAATACGCCAATATAAATGTATATTCTGCCGTATTCATCTTCTATCCACGTCTCGCCTTTTTACTACGTCATCGTGTTTTATAGCCGCGTCTCCTTCACGTCGATGTCTTTCAATGTCTTCATCCTCCGAATCGTTATCAGAACTCTGTTGTATCGCGTAATGCATGCAATTTTTAGATTTTATCCTTGCCACTATCGGCACTGTCTTTGTCTTCCTTGATGCATTTAGTTTATTTACGATTATAGTGCGTGTCTTTCAAGATATCATTATTACCTTTATATGTCCTCAGCTTCTACTTTGTTTCCACTCGATCAAGATCCTTATCAGCAGTATTGATTTCAACAGCTTCAGAGCCTCTGCTACTTCTTTAACGTTGTTTTCTTTGATGTTGTCATACTATGGTCGTGTTTTGTAGTATCTCACTGTCATTCAACTTATTTGTGATGAATTTCTGTGATGAATGATACAAATGACAGAGAATACAAATGACAATAGAGAATACAAATGACAATGCTCTGACACTGTATTGTACGATGACAGTATCGTCTTATTTTTGGAATCATTCAATTCTTTGAAGACCTTTTACTCCATTGTGTGTATCTCGATCTGCACAGTCATTGTTTATTTCAGTGACGTTTCTCGTAATGATGATCTTCTCTATTTATGTCTCTTTTAAAATAATTGTTATTATGTACTTTTTATCATCATTTACTTTGATGCCACCAGTTTTCAAATCTTTCGGTAAATGAAAATAAACTTTTCATATATACATATACATATCACAGTAGTGTATAGATCAGTAGGAGTGTAGACGGAATAAGTTCATCTTCTATACTTGATTTTGTAGGACCAACACATTTTAGGATTTCAATGAAAGTCTTTATCTTTGAATCAGTTTTCATCGATTTGATATTTTCGTCCGCTGTATTGGATTCATGATTGTCGACCTCCACAATCCCAAACGCTCGTATTTCATATAAATCAAACGACTTTTAGCATTTAGACTGAAATATATTTATACAGAGATAATATTCAGTCCCCAACTTAAGAGCGTTTTGTAAAACTGAGTGACTACGGTCAATCATTCCTTGTAAAAGATATTTTAATGCATGAAATTTAAAAATGACGAAAAGTATGAAATTTCATGTTGGTTTAGTAATTTTTTATAACTTATTTAAAATTAGTGATCCGCTTCGTTGGGTCGGACATTTTAAATTTTAAATAAATGTTTCTCGGTAAGAGGGGTGGGGTAGGGGGAAGTAATATCACCCCAAAAATTGTCTGCTGCTATTTAAAATGTTCACTTAGAAGAGTTGATCTTTTAACGATTAAATGAACTTGACAATAAAGTCATACAATATACAATAAGAAACAAAAACGCGTACAATCATCTTTTCTAATTATTAAATATCAATAATAGACCGATAGTATAGCGTTGGAAGAATATTTATTATACTTATATGGCTATACCTATATATGTCGAATATATTGGAAATTATTACTTACGAGAACCAAGTAGCAGAATATGAATTTGAAACTTACCTGAAACAAAAATAGAAACGAACGATTAATACATTTATATGCAATTATAGTATTTTTTAAATTAAAATTCAAAATTACAAGAAAGTTGTAATTGTATTACGGTCAACTACACCCTTATACCCTCGTTCATGCACGACCGTACGGTTTAAATATTGAATGATTTATTTCCAAACATTTACCATTTAGAATTGAATAAGGAACGTATCTATTTTTGCACTGAAAAAAATTTGTTATTTTCAAGTAAATATTTACTTGAATTAAGAAAAGATTTTCTTGAATTAAGTATGATTTACTAAATAAAGGGGGAAACATTTTCTTAATCCAAGTAAATATTTACTTGCTACTATTCAAGTAAATATTTACTTGAAAATAACACTTTTTTTTTTCAGTGTGGGTGTAATTTGAACAATGTGTAATGGAAATATTCAATGATTAGCGAACAACTCTAAATGTTTAAATTAAAAAAAGAAAAAATCGTAATGCCGAACTGTTTTTGGCAAGGATGTATTAAAAAATTTGAAAGAACTTTAGATACGAAAAAAGTCAACTCTTTTTGTAATATAGTTTTCACAGCATATACAAAGTGTTGACTTATATTCTTACGAATGAAAAATCACGCTGCCCACTCAACACGTTCAATTTGGACGTTTAAATACAGTCCCTCTCGCGTTGGCCGGCCCTATTTCAATATTTAAACCCTCGTCCCTCGAATCGAGTCAGCGGAAACGACTTGGGGCGTTGGGTAATCGCTCCAAATGTAAAATCGGAACAATAAGTGCTCATCGGGCCAGCTTGACGAAATGAACCAGCGCGTGTACACGCGTCCTTCGTCCCGCTCGAAATGCAATTTCGATTCGGAACCCGTAGGTGGTGCTTAACACTTTCCCGCACGCTGCGATTCCCATTCAGGACGGTCCGGTCGAAATCCGGCGTATTCTCGCGCCTGAATGGGGGCCTTCCGATCTCTGCGTATGTCCTACATACATATATGTACAGTGCCTCTTATTGTCCCCCACTTCTAGGGGGTACAGCGCCCGTCCATTGTCTCATTGTATGACAGCCGAACACGCGAACGCTTTTGTGCGTTCTCCCACGCAACCGATCGTGGGACGTGCCCTGAAACGCTTCCGAAAAGGACCGCCTCCGTAAAGAAATCTTTCCGATCGCGGGTATTTCCGCACTGCGTCATTTCTGTGTATATATACGCACTGCTCTGAGAAGAAAAAAAAAAAAATAAAACGAACGGTAATAAATAGTGATCGCCGCATTGCGTATTAAATTGGAACAGTGGCATTATATAGGGAAACGATCCTAGTTGTACCATTATACCAGCAGTTACTGCTTGCGCTCTTGCGGTTAGAGTATTTACAGCTGGTAATTTCGGTCGTCTAATATCCCGAGATTAGAACAAGAGGCGGTGTGGTAGGTTTAACTGGCGTAGAACTTGGCGAACATCGCTGGTAAACACTAAATCCTATTATTCACCAGGGGGTGTTTACAAGGCGCGGTTTTTGCGCTTCATTTGTATTTAATAGAACTTTGCAAACTGCACTAATATCGTCTACGTCTGATTCTGACAACTTCCCCTTTGTTCCATATTCATTTTGATCGATCTTTCTATGCTGTTTTTTGATATAACTTTTTCAACAAACGTTTCAAGACTTTGAAAAGTCAAGTTCTTATTCAAAACCAGTTCAAAACTCTTCTTGAAAAGCTATCGTAACTAAGTGATGTGCATATTACTACATCATCCTTTAATTGTATAATCAGTTAAATTTTATGAATTCACCAACAACATTTTTTTCAATTAAAAGGGGTAATTTTTCAATTAAAAAATATGTGCAAATTGCACCGACGACTAAAAAGGTGCCACAAAAAATTACAATTATTACTGTCATTAAAAAATAATATACGACATGTAGAGGAATACATCGAAATATTTCCCTCTAAACACTTGGTAGCACAGAAGTTTCAGGAACGTTGTGGATACCATAAATGTCCTACCTCAGAAATGTATCAAGTGTAATTTTTACCCTACTTTTTAATTTTACAAATTACAATTGTAGCTTATGACTTAAAAATCTAATTTACTTTATTGCAAAATTCAAAAAAAAATTATTTCTCATTTATTGAAACAATGAAAAGTGAGATTTTAGAATGAAATATTACATTTGAATTATTACTGAAAGATAGAGATAGAGATATGTAGGAATATTCATGAAATGTCCTAATTCTTGAACTATCGAAACAAATGATGAGATAGGTATTGTTGTTTAAATATAGCTCAGGTTAAAGATCGAAATGAGAGAGAGTATCGAAACATTTACGTTTTTTTTATTTCAGAAAATTGGATTTTTACTTTAAGCATGCCGGTACACGATTTTTTCAAGTTTAATTAATTACGTATAATATTAGGAACTTACGGTTTCTGGATACTGCAATCTTTCCGGAAGGTTTATGCGCTATTATGCAATAATGGGTCAGAATGTCCCCTTTATACAGGACATAAAGGAATTGCAGAGCACATTCTGTGTAAATGGCCTGCCTTGGATGAATATAGGAGTTAGGTATTCCTCAAAGGATTTATAAAACTTGAGCGCATACAATGAACAGAGTGCCACTCGCAGATGAGCATCGCGAAAATGTTCCTAACCAACAGTTATATAACCTGGGGTGAAAGAGATATTTTAGGTCGTTGTGCCGGTTATAAGTTGAACCGTGAAATAATAATAAAATGTCTCAAGTACAATATTCTTTAACGTCAACGGCATTACAGACGACTTTGTCTTCATCTTTATTAACGCATTGTCGCCTTTGATATCGCGTAATGAAGGTGTGATGTTTAACAGCGAATATAAGAACATGTATATCGTTCTATTACGTCGCAGGTACAAAATTCACTGCAACCAAGCATATTAACAATGATTAACGTTTTGTTTCTCTGTAATTCGGTCTAATGAAAGTATTCCTAGCAATTAAAATCTCATTAGACCTTGATGAAGTCTTCAATAATCAATTTTGAACAAAAAAAAATAGATTTATTGAACTTTTTCTCTAAACAAATGTCATTAATGGACATTCAATGAGCCCTCAAGTGGTGAATACATGAACTCTTATTTTAACGGTATGTTTATTTAAATTTGATCTTAATAATTTACATGTATATAATAAGTGTTAAATGAAAAAGTATTTTGCATTATTACACTGTCTAAATTTTGAAAATTTAATATAAATAATGCAGAATTAAAGTCATATAATCAAATATCGCGTATGACGAACATATCCGTCAAATAACAATTTCCCGAAACATCCTGCCCTGACTTAAAGTTCCAACTTGTTACGAGACACGTAGTCTATTTTGCCGAGACACATACATGCTTTCAATAGCAGTCCGGCAAATATGCAGAAGCTGCTGAAGGACTATAAACCATGTAATAACGGTGCATACCCTGGAATACTATCGCGGCAAATCAGATAAGTTACAATATCGAATGACCTTCATATAGATCGAAATATAGAATCGATCGGAACAACTTTGTGAAGTTATGCGTTTGTGCCTGGTAGAGGTGGCGGTAGGTAAGTGTATACATGTATATGGGTATATCGCCTGCTCGTCGTATCGGACGTGACCGTAACATGAATAATGAATATCTGCAGACTCGCTAAAGACAACTCTGTCCATCTAGAGTTTTTCCGGAGCAGATATCGGACACGATTGGGACTTGGGAATCCTTAGGATACCAAATGAAAGCAAGAAAAATCCCAAGGGGATCGCCAAGACAGGTACGTGGTCAGACCGTAAATTATTCAAGACTCGATGGAAAAGATTCTCTAAAGGGACTCTTTAGTAAATAACGAAGGTTTCCATATAGTCTACTTTAAATGACATGGAAATGTTTTTGTACATAAAGTCGATGCAACTTGATGACGAGAACTTTCGCCAGATTTTCGCGATTTTAATTTTAACTGAACACACTGAACGAAGCCGTGAAATATTTTTGTTTACTAATTTTTTAATTATGACGATCAAAGAGACTAAAGCAGTATAAAATTATTGAAATCAATTAACATTAAACGTATTTACACTAAAAACATGCATAACAATTCCAAAGCCTTATGTAAAATAGAATTCTGAGATGGAAGATTTCATTCTTATACAACAAATTTAATGACACGAGTACTAATATTCTGATTTTTCGAAAATGATTGGATAATCTGCAGCTCAGTATAATGCAATGATAGAAAACGATAAAACGTAATAACGACACAATATCCAGTAACAATCGCACTTGGAGTGAGTCTGCAGAAATCTCCCGTGTTTCTGATTACGCTTCAGTTTTTGCCTCCGTGTATCCCTGCCTTCGCGTAGACAATACTTACGTAATGAAATAATATAAATTCTCCAAGATGTAATTTCAAACGTCAATACGGTCTTTCGCAATTCCGTTTTTCTTTTTTAATCAAAGCAGAAAGCACCCGTTATTGGCACAACAACACATCGCACCGTTTTTGTATCTGCAATTACTCTCTTTCGACGAGTAGCATTTTATTTTTTTGTTTAAATTATAACATTTGACGAGAGTCGGTTTTCGTTCAATTATGTTTTCTCTCTATAACTACATCGTATTTCTTGCCAAGAATAAGTTACTTCTCACTGGATGTTTATAATTTCATATAAATTTCTTTTTTAGGATCTGTTTTTTTTTTGTACTGCAATTGCAAATAATATTTATTATATATTTTATATATAAATATAGTATTAAACATATTATATGAAGATAATAATTAAATTTTAAAATCACACTCTTTCAAAAATTTGTATATATATGTACAGTTAATCACAATGGGATTTGACACCTGTAGTTGTCTTGAGATTATAGTTTAAAAAATATTCGTAACTGGGAAAATACATTTTGAATGGATATAAAAAAATATTTGTTAATTTCCAATAAATATTATTGATTTGTAAAATGGTTACATTAATTTTAAGGCTTTTGGCTGCGCTGTTAATTATTCGATGATTTAGGGCCGCTAATTTAATAAACTTTAATAATCGAATAATTGGTATTTTAAAAAGTTTCATCAATCTTCCCATACATTTTTCATACTACATTCAATGGAACGACACTGAAAACCCCCGAGAGGGTCCAGGGGGCGGAGCCCCGTGGTGGGGATGTCGAATTTTTTGTATTTTAGTACATTATTTTTTTGAAGATTGTGGACACCTCGACTTGTAATTGGTCAATTTTGAAAAACCAACTTTTATAATCGGTACTTTTTCCGCGAATTTTGATCTATCAATCAATTTATTCGTTACTAATTGATAAAGTTATGCGCGTTTAAACTTGTTCGTGATAATGGTTTTTGCAGTTCCCTCCGAACATCTTAGTAAATCACAAAACCTATTCATTTTTGCTTATTATATGATGTGAAACGTGGATATTTGATGAAAAAACATATGGTAATTTTTTTTTTCGAGTAACTACATTCAATACTTCGATCTAACCTTTAATTCCTGTTGAAAATATTTCATCATTTCATTTCTATATTTTCATTATTTAATTTCATATATTTTTCCTACATTTCAGTATTTCTTCAATTCTTAAAAATGTTTACTTTACGAAATTTTTATATACAACGGTATAGAGATGGATAAAACTTTTATAGGAAATTGGCGACTTAATCTACTTAAAGATATATATGAAAGTCGAGTATTGTGCGAGACGGGACACGGGCACATCGGCTGCATTGTGACAAAAATTGTGTCGTATCTTATCTCCGCGTCTCGAGTCCCATTGTCATGATCAATCGCGTGTGTCAGTCTTGAAAAGTCTAAATCTCGAAGGTGTGGCTTCTGGGTCACGGTTACATTCAGCGTAAGTCGAGGAGAAAATGGGCGAGGCTCGGAACTGCGTTTGCGGTTCGACCCGCACTTCGAGGCGGTTGCGTTTCACCCTCCGGTAACGAAACGTTTCATAACGCGGAACGTATATTTTAATGTAATTGTACCGAGTAAATTAATATTATTTTACTTGTAATGTCATTTTCCTTAAAACTTTCGCACTTTTTTCGTATATACTTTTCAGTTTTAAATATTTATATTAATCGCAGTAAATACAGGTATTCGGCGTTTTTATTATGCATTTGAGTTTGTGAAAGATACATAACGTCGAAAACTATTAATTTCAAAAGTATTTTGTAGTTTGCGTTTTAAAATTCGTTAGTTCCATTAATGTCATACGAACAAATTCTACATTTCAAACAGGGAGTTCGAAATAATCCATTTCAGACCTTTCCGCTGGCTTTACTCGCGAAACAACTTTTTCAGTTTAATGGTATATTGTTTTGAAATATATATACATGTATGCCAACGGCATTTGTATAACGCCAAATGCGTATAATTAAGCGATCGGCTGATAATTTAATAATACTGTGGATTGAAACAAAGTGATTTAAAATATATGTATATCTATATGTTTGATAATAATTGTTTAATGGAAACGCAAGGATGTCGAAGTAACTAAAATATTGCAAGTAATTTTATGCCTCATTTCATATTAGGAAATGTATTTTTGAAACGTTTGTCATCTGTAACTTTGAATAAGACAACTTTGAAACTTAATTTGATATCTATACACTATTCTATTTCCAAATATCGTTGTGGTGACTTGAGAAGTACCCAAGTTTGAAGTTAGTACGCCATTTGCTGAACTGCTCTATTAACTTCTATTATATTTTACTAATGTATAAGTTAGTACCTGCGTCCTAAAATTCGATGCAGTACTTCAGCAAAAAATTTATTTTGTAAACCAAGTATAAATTTCAAAATTGTCTTCTTGAAATGATAAAAAAAACGCTCGAATTTAATGAAACTCGATATTAAATTTTATAATTTATCGTTTCGTTTCGGGCATTGAAAATATCATTGAATAAATCAATTGGAATAGAAACAAACTGAACTTTAAGGTAACAAATCATACAATCATACTCTCAAACTAATTGAAATTATTAAAACGTATTATTAGAAACAGAAAACATAATATTATACCGCTTTCATATATTAGCTTTATTCTACTTTCAATAATGTTAAGGTTTCAAGTTCCCTTCAATATTATTGATTAAATACAAATTTGAATCGAATTACGTATAAATTAAACGTAAAAAATTGTTATAATTTCATATTGCTACAAAATATACAGCTGATGGTAAATTTGTACTTTACTTTTACCGAGAGGAAATATTAAATAATCCTAAAAAAAAAACACGAGATTCCTATTTTTTACGAGCTGTCCATTTCTTTTTCTTTCTTTTTTTTTTTTAACAAATAACATTATTTAACGCGTCGAAATGTGATCTGGTGGATGGTATCGTATACTACTCTATTTCAGTCCTGGTGAATGAAATACCGACATTTTTGCTATACTTCTTTTTTGATGTTTACTATACTGAACCGTTCGTGATCTGTTTGGGTTTGCGAAAGTTTTCGTATAGAATTAAACGATATTGATGCATTTCTTACCATTTAAATGACACCTTAAATTTTCTGCATAAACGAATATTTTCAAAATATCGGCTTTTCGCATGACATCAATATCAATAATTTCAAACATAAAAATATTTAACAATATCTGCTAAGTTTCTATACTATGCTTTAATAATTTGAATAGAAGTCCGAACCTCAAATTCAAATAAAAAAATTTTATTTCACTTGGGGAACATTCTATCTCGATCAAAATTAATTTAAATTCAACTCTATCCATTAATATTATCATATTTTCAATTATATGTCATGTTTAAGTAGTTTTCTAAATTTTCACTAATTATTAAAAATTCGATAAATCTAAATAAAACTTTAGTTATTTTAATGAAATATTTTGTTAATTGGATCGAATACTTTTTATGTATCTAAAAGACTGTCTGAATTAAGTTCATAGAAAAATTCTTAATCAGCACTACATTTAATTATAAAATGACTGTCTAAGCATATAAGAAAGAGAAAGGGATAAGAGGGAACAATATATAATTAAGTTATAATAACTATTTTATTTACGCACGCTTAGTTTTAATAACGATTCTGCAGTCAATTATATACTCAATTTAGTCAATTTAATTTTTCAATAAAAAAAAAAATGGTACCGTTAAAAAAAAAAAAAAAAAAAAAAAAAAATAGAACCATGAATTATTTACCTATTTTGTACAAAGAAATAAATTGATTTAATATTATTATTAAGTTATATTATTATTATTATAATTATATTATTATTATATATTATATTATTATTATATATTATATTATTATTATAATTAATGAATACAGTTTATATAGTAGTGTAAGTATATCTTTGGTACATTTCGGGGACCTATATTTTATGTTTGGTACATTTTGAGGACGCTGTGTCTACTTTGGGGACGGTCCCCACTTTTTTCC
>JAPYZR010004760.1:0-19043 GCA_030522945.1 Trichopria nigra
TATATATAGATTATATATGCCCAATTCTGTATATATTCTATATACAATTCTAAATATATAAATAATATATATTTTATATATAATCTATATACTTTTTTTCCACTTGGGCAATAACGACACTGAAAACTTTCTGGGAGTTACTAATTCATTCTGCAGAGAGCTAAAAATTGTAATCGGTAATTTCAAATAGCTATACAATGTTTTACTTATTATTTATATATAATTACATTAGTAACATAAACGCGAGTCATAGTAACTTTGAAACGTTGCAGAAGCATATGTATAGTGAGTTATATGTAAGTAACGTTACTAAGAAGATTACATTGCAACTTCCTTGCGAAAAAGTGAAACTTTCTTGATGAAATTGTAATGTTTCAGATGTCATTTTAATGAAACGTTCATATGACTTTGCAATATATACATTCCATAAACGCGTTATGTAATTCGTTTCATAAAGTAACAAGGTAACCTCTCAAGTATGTTTTGTTTGTGTTATAGTAATTTTAAAATGTTGCTGAAACATGAAGTTCGTAACGTTTCCAAGAAGGTTACATTGTAACATTTTTGTGATGCGTCAAACTTTCTCGATCGAATTGTAACGTTGCGGATACCATTTTTATGAAACGTTACAAAGACTTTACAAAACGTTAGAAAGACTTTATAGAGACTTTATACACAAAGACTTTATAAGACGTTACAAAACGTTCACGAGACGTTTAATTCATTGTGTATAATTTTGGATTATAGTAACGTTTCAGAAACAATAATGTAGCGTTACTGTCTAACGTTACATTTTTATAAACAAACGGATACAGCATAACGATTCAGGAAGGTCACATGTTTAGTGGGTTTTTATTTAATAATTCACTATTACGAAAGTTCGTTTGTTTACGGAAATATCCAATATTTACAATCATCTTTCTCGCAGTTCTCACTATTATTGTTCGAAAATTTTCAAAATAATGTTTTTAATAGCATTGTAAACAAACGCCGATTATAAACACAAAAACTTGCGGGTTTCATAATTTTCTATTTACATAAATATGTCATTATAATATTTTGCATAAATCATCGTTAAAAATATATTGATGAGTTTGACGAGTGTATTGTTGTTATACACTATAAGAGTTGTTGTTTACAGGAGTTGTTCTTTATTAGGTGTCAATGGTTAAATCATAGGTATATTGAATATTCGAGAATGATCTCAGGACCCAACTAAAAATAATAATTATCTACTACTAACCTAGAAGTCTAATCGAATGTTGGTATACTGGACTATGCTTAAAATTATTCGAAGGATCATCCCATGGATTTTTGTTAATCAGACCGATCAGACCTTACTTTGAAAGGATGAAAAAACGTACCTAAAGCTCATTCTAGATCTGGTTTGATATTCAAAAACCCTTTTCGATATACCCCGTGAAAATTTCCACTATGCTTCACTGACCTCGTCGTTTCGAACCAATTCTTGGCATTTATAATGTACATTGAACGAAAATCTGTCGTATAAGAGAATCCATCATAACCCTATTGTATTTTCATGGTTTCGTCCACCAACTCGAATAACGTCATTTCATTGTACCCTACAACTTTTGGAATTCCGAGTCATTTTTCGGTTAGAAAATATATAAAAATCCTTCCTGTGTACACGTGTATATTATTGTTTCACCTCAGAGGGTTGCGTAACACGTATATGTATGCATATCTTGTTACAGGTTGATACATTTATCTCCAAATCAGCGCACATATTGAATCGCGCGCCGAACTCGCATTGCAACAATGGCAATTTTTCTTTCACACGCAGCTGGCAAAATCTATCGTCGTGGCAATAAAATGTCTTGCGTTTCGCAAATGCAAATCCATAGGTCTTGCGGGCCGTCAGAAACACAGCGACAGCTTCCCGGGTCGCGAGTGTGGTGCCTATAAGTACGCCAACACCACCTTATATCCTACCTACTACTATATGGGTAGCCGCGTTTAAATACATTCGCCAATGCGGGGAGAGGCAGGCGCGTCTTCGACGTCGGCCCGATCTTCTCTCGTTCCAGTTCTCACGTGCGAGATGTATATGTGCCTTGAACTTATGGCGTTTATTATGCATCGTTACAGAATCTGCCCTCTCGAAAGTATGTTTGCTTCGCGATACGATTCACCAATCGGGCGGTTCTGCCGTGTTGTACCATCGGCAAGATTTCTATACTTCCATTTTACCATTGGAAATGCGATGACAAGACAATTTGGAAGTTGTTATGGATTTAAAGACATTCTTCATTCATGGCATACTTTTTAAATTTCAGTTCAAACCACCGCGTATGATTTAGATTGGACTGATTTCATGAAACTGATTTGTTCCAATCGCTCTATTCGATTTGGCCAACCTATGGATCCGATTGGAAAAACACCTAGACGACATTTAATGACGATTAACAATCAGTAACATTGGATTGAAATTGAAAATATAAAAACTTTATTATCAATCTACAGCATTCTCCATTATTACATTTATCAGCGAGATCAGGAACAGACATGGAAACAGGGCGGATAATTATTAAAATCGGTCGATCGATCAGTGATCACAAGTCTCGGTTTTTTCACCTTCTCCCGCTGTTTATCTCTTACTTCGCCATTCTTAATTTCAAACGCGCAATCTCCGTTCCATAAACATATCTGGCGATTTCTCTCTCAATCTCCACCACCGACGTCCGCGTTTTCACTCTCCGTTTCACTTTCTCTTGCTCTCCCGTTTCGTCGAGCTTTTTCTCCCTCTCTCTCTTCCTTACTTCCCCGCGATCGTGTACATAATTCCTTTACGTGCAAGCACGCGCGGGCGAGGGTGCAACAGACCTTATCGCTCTTGATTTCTACGACATCTTATTACGACATCGCAATGCGAAGAGAACCGGCTTGCTACTTCTTTATAGCTACGTCGAGATTTCAATCATACTGATCGTTAATGGTTTTGTTCCTTTCCAAACTTTTCGACTGACAAATTTCCGTTGATGCTTTTCAGTTTTTTCAAACTGTTCGATGATCATGATTTTTTTTTTATTCGGAGGACATTGTAAACCAACTTCATTTAGGGTTGATGTATATACAATTAAGAATGATTTAGTTGTCGTGTTCAATAACTGATGATTCTTAAATCATCCAAGTTTAATGTAATTGCACGAAGATGGCCCCCCATCACGATTCACGTAAATAGACCCAAGAGGCCAACTTGAAATAATTCGCTTTGTGCTTGACTTTTTCAATCTGTATTGGTTGAATGCGTTATTGTCGACCAGTTTGTCGAACACTTTACAAGTAAATTTAAAAAAAATCATCCAGCACGCAGTTCGTTATAAAAAGAAAGTGCTATAAGAGCGTTCGACTATAGCATTCTCGTTTTATCACGCGGAGATACAAGTGTCAAATTTTAATTATGTAACCACGACAGAAACGTGTATAAACGCGATTATGAATTATGACCGTTATTTGATAACTCAATCACTTTGGCTTCAATGGCACATCGAGCGAAATATGTAACTTGGTAATTACACGATGCGGATTATATAATGGCGTATCTTATTAAGTTTTTCCGTGGCAAAAGTGAGAATGTAAACTTTGCTAGCCGCACGAGACGAATAGGAGTATTATGCCCGATCGACAAAGAGGGCGAGCGAAAGAGAGAGAGAGAGAGATAGAGAGAGAGATAGAAAAGAGAGAGCTTGCTTATGGCAAGGAGTAAGGACTAATCCTAGGCGGTATCGTGGCAGGCGTATCAGTGCTTCCCCTGAGCCACGCCTTGCTGCCACACGACAATGCAACGCTCCAATGTGTACTTAGATACATGCAATCCAAGCACAAGGCACCATGTGTGTGCTCTCTCGGCTTTTTCATCGTGCGCTTAATGCGGCGATACGTATACATTCTGCGACCAAACTATAAATCCGTTATACTATCGAGCGCGATCGAAAAACAATTACATTTACAGTTTTCACTTTGAAAGTTACATCTCTCGAAAACAATTATAAATTACGTCTACG
Source organism: Trichopria nigra (assembly GCA_030522945.1). NCBI lineage: Eukaryota > Metazoa > Arthropoda > Insecta > Hymenoptera > Diapriidae > Trichopria > Trichopria nigra. The sequence goes on from JAPYZR010004760.1 coordinate 4,026, forward strand.
TCTCAGACTCTACGTATCGATTTCTGATTGGCGTTGATAAACGAGAACGCTTTTCACGTAGGTTAACGCTTTCATTGTTTTGTCGGATAGTATAGCGATGAAACGAGTTTTGAATACTATTGGTAGTTTTTACAAGTTTGGTGCTCACATACCAAGAGATGAATCCTTACAATACGTGCAGTGACGTGCAGTGGATGCAAGATGGATGTATAATGGGTATAAACGCATAAATAGGGTTTTTAATGGATGAAAATTCACGTGGTCGGCCCATCTGGATATCCAATATTTAATTTTTCTTGAATTGGTAAATCGTTGAACAGATCAGATTCTGGAACCTGGTTAGGTTGGATCAGAGAGAATTTTAGAAGCAAAATCTTTGCAGGGGGTGCCGGAGACCAAGACAATTTTGAGAGAGTAGGATGGCAATTGAAAGGAAGAATTCATGAATGAAAAAGTAGCATGAATGACGATTGACGAAAAAATTCGAAACCAAAAAAGGACAAAAAAAAAAGAAGAAGAAGCTTCCTACATCATCGCGAATTAAGCAATTTCCGGTGCGCAAACTTTCGTCTCCAGAATTCCAAACAACCGACCAATCAACGATCGGAATTGCGCGCAGTGTAAATATTTGCAAAGGCAATATAGTGGACGATTTCGTCATTGCCAGATTTACGAATTTTACAGCTATTTACATAGCTACATCTCGCAGCTCTCGTGACTTGTTTAGATTTGAGCCTCAAACGGTGCGTTGGCGTGGGCGGCGATAGAGAAGCTCCGACGTGTAATGCCCATAAAAGCCGAGTCGACACGTGAGTTGAACCGGACGCTGAGAAATAACGCTATACGAGTTCGATGATACGAGTAACAGGGCGTGCGCGTCTTCTCATTGGCGTTCCAATTCTCACGTCGCATTAACTACCATGTCCTCGACTCGTAAACGCGATTATTATTGCACGGCTCGATAGCAGCCCCTTCGGAATTTATATACAACGCGCGTCACCGACGACGACGACTCTTTCGATCCGCTAGACGACAATTGCAGATTAGCCCAGACGACCTGTGAGAATGATCAATACAATATTGCAATCAATACAATTATTCAGGACGCTTTATTGATAATCGGTCGCACGCACGCGCTAAAACTTTTACTTTTGATATCGATGAATAGGCAATCGCCGGTTTATGGACGGAGAAAAAAATGCCTTAATGCAAATTTCTTATCGGCGCAATATTCTTAATAGCATCGTAATGGTATGTGCCGCCGCAACTGATAATTATGCGTTAAATCGGCGAACACCTTCGATCGAATATGCGATAAGTCGATTTCGATTTTCGCGAAAGAATTTTGTAAATTACGCAAACAATTTTTTGATCGCACGCTTGATGCGTCTGATGAAAATAAAGGAATATTCTTGAATTACGAGTAATTTAGAAGAGTAATATTTGAATAGCGGAAAGGACAACATATGTTACGCATTCGTTACGTTTTATTTGCGGGCAACGAATTCTTCGCACGACCGATAATTGGGTTTGTTTTCGATCCTTGACTGTGTCGTGTGACAGATGGAGTTTGGATTGGGGTAGAATCTATACGTAATATACGTACCTGCGTTTTTTTAACTTGGTATGTTTACTTTTACATACATCAATAATAGTCAAAAGTGCCATAGTAATAAGTTGTTGAATTGCTTTCCACATAGAAATGAAGTCTCCAGAATGTCCACAGAATGTCACAAACATGACATATGAAATATTTCAATTGCGATATCATTTGACAAATATTTTGGAAATATTTTGGAGATATGCTAAGAATATTTCTGTGGTACGTGGAAATATCCCAAGAATATTGCAAATGTCACTAGAATATCAAAAAGGCGGACATGAAGAAATGAAATGTTCGGGAGACATCACCGAGATGTTACAATGCTATGTGGGTTAGAAAACAAAAATATATGATAAAATAAAATAATCCCATGATAAAAAAAAACAATTACATTGTTTACAATTGAACGTTAAATAAGTCAAATTCGATGACTTGTACGCAAGCCTACTTTACATAATTTATTAGTTTTTGAGAATGTATAATTACATTTAATAACGCTCATAAATGTACTTGTATACTTTTAACTAGTTCAATTATCGTATACGTTTCAACAAACCGAAAAAGAAACGACTGCGCTTTGCGGTTCCGTGTCGGCTACCACACTTTGTTATATATACACACACCGCGAAATAATCGCGATTTGAAAACGAGGTATACGACCACTAACTTATTGGGCATTTTCCTTTAGGCCTTATTGGTGGTAGATAAGAGGAGGAGATTTGCGGAATTGAATTAATGAAGGAGCGTGCGAGTTTTCCAAGTCGTCCCTATTAATTTTGATAAATTGCACGCCCGAAACTGGCCGTGCATTAACGTTATCAGCGCGGGAAGACATCTTCATTGCTTCAAATATCAAATAACTATTGCAAGGAGAGCGCGCATAGATGCAACGAGTCGTTAAGCGACTTGTCACTGTATATACGATAAGTGCGTGCCGTGTTCTTTCTCATCGATCCAATTCTCACGTGATAACGACCTCGGACCTGTACTTCAATTTTTCCGGTTTCACATTCTATCTCGAGCTCTATCGAGTGAAAGACTCGATCTGGACTCTTCCTGCAAAGCGTATATTTCTGCCATGCTTGAATGGTTATTTCCTCTCTTCTCAGCTCCTCTTCGTTCTTTTTCCATTCACGTCGTATGCAAATAAAAATGTAACTGTACATTTTATATATAAATGATGTTTTTCCTTGTTGCCGCGATAAGTTAAATAAAAAAAAATAAAAGAAGTGGCTGTGCGAAGCAGTTTGACCTTTTTACTGCTTGTCAGAAACGACCATCGGAAAGTTTCCCTTTGACGCGCTTGAAAAACAAACGATGAAAAAGCAAATGATTTTCAGGATTACGGTTTACGCCGGTCAATTACCCGTAAATGCGTAGAACCTGTATGTAAAATAGAGATATATTTACAAAAACAAAAACAAAAATAAACTTATTCCTGATGATCAGCTGAGCAGCGAAAGTGTGTAAATGTTTTTTCTTTCCTCATGGCCATCATTTAAATTGAGATTAGGATATGTAAATCAACCAATCAACCATCACTTTACGTGGAAGAAGCTTTTACTATTCATCGGTATTCTTGGAAAGCAAAAGTCTCTATTCATCTGTATTAATCTGTAACGCACCACAGATTAGATCAAGTACTGAAGTCATTTTTGAAAAAACAACAACCCTTTTTTTTATTATCGAATGTCCACGTTTCAAAAATGCAATGAAATATATTTGTTATCGCTATAACTCAAGAATGAGTAAGCAGAATTTCTTCTGTAACCTCTTTTTGGATGTGCTGATTACAGTTCGAAATATATCCAAGTTGAAATGTTGAGTCAAAGGACGAAATTCCACCATGATGATGGTATCGTTATAGGTCACTGATACAATGTCGTGACCCCCACAGAACTCCACAAAACTTCAAAACTCGACATTGCGAAACTATTAATCGTTTACGGTTTCGCGAAGATTATTATCCTTACGGTTTCTTCTGTAGGATGCCACGATAGAAAGGGAACAGGGAAAAAACACTTTTGAAGATTGTTCTTTCTTCGCGGTTTTACGAGCGATCGTTAAAGGCGTTACAACCATCTTGCGGAACAATGGCGCGGCAATCACCACACGTACATTTTCTTTACTAAATAGTTAAAGGTTTTGTACAGGCTGTCGGAAATTGCGCGATGTATCGATATTTCGTTGCCTCGTTGATTGTTTTACACTACCCCAAAAGGGCTACCAAATGAGCAGCGTCTTCCCATTTTAGCGTATCTACATTAAAAAATCTACACTTAAATGCAGCTGAAGTTTTTATGGATTTCTTTTTCTGTCGATGCATGCATTTAATATTCGGTGATGGGACAATGAATGGGTAAAAAATTATCATCATCCTTGCTACGCGAGATCTCTTTTCCAAGGTAAATACAGTCGTATAGGACTTTGGTAAGATTAAGAAGCGAAGAGAGTGGTTTGCACAATGTCCACAAGTTGGGAACGATAAGAGAGTCACGCTACATGTAAGAAGAGTATTAAGACGTGGTAAAGTACGTTAAGACCCGACCGATTTCTCTTCACGTTCTTCAACACGCCATCCTGTGTCCGACGAGATAAAAGGTTGTCTTCGCATAAAAAAAGTCTTAATTCACGGCTAATAGAAACGTTGCTAAGGTTTTTGACATCGGTCTTTGTAGACACCGTCATGCTGCATGAATTGATCATTCGTTTGTAAAATAGTCGCTGCAGCAAACCACAAAATACATCGACATAAACATTTTGCGATTTGACAAGAGTAATAAGATATTTCCTAACATTTTCTAAAATATAAACAATCTTATTTAGGTTGAATCGGAGAGAATTTTGCAAAACAGGTTCTCTCTATGCGGTAAACGAATTAAAAACAGCTAGGGAAAATCCGTGGACGTCCGCCTGACTCCGGCGCATCTCTCTCCTTTTTCTTTCTTTACGTGTACCGACTGTGAATCAAGATGGCGAGTTAGGCGAAGCGGCAATCGCCAGCCACGATTTGACACTGCTGACCTAAAGATTCGCGATGCATGAAGGGGTCATCGAAGTACGGTCGACTATCGCTACTTGAGAACGTCTTTTACCTAGAAGAGACTCCGGAAGTATGTGGTGCACCGACCACCCCGACCAATCCCTTTAATCGAAGTATTGATGAGGACCCTCTGTTTATATAAAAAGAACTTTTTTTATCAGAGTTGCTTACACGCTCATCAGGTTGCAATGGACGGAGGATACGTAAGGAAATTTTTATTTTCGAATTTGGTCGGAAAGTTCTCGATTTACGACCTTCGTAGTTCGAACAGCCAGTAAAGTAGTGTATACAATCGTTAAATATTCAGTACACTTGAATGTTGCGCATCCCTAGAGATTGGTCGACACCCTATTTACGAAGGGGATCAGCTGCTGCACTTGTCGAATGACTGTAGGCATGCCTTCACGTGCTGGGAATATTTATGCCTGAATTACATCGACCAAGAATTTCGCGTACTTAATTCATAAATGCACCGCGAAAGTTATATAGACGCGAATCGTCGGGAATCACTTCTAAAACAGTCGGTGCAAATTGCCCGAGTGCAAATATGTGAAGTAAAGCGCTCGCTCCCGAGGTTTATGCGAGTTTATATAGAAGAGGCGATTTCGTGTTACAGAATACTTTTCGCCGCGAAGTGTATTTACGATACACTAATTAAATTTCGTAATATAAGTCGATTTTAATTAAATTTAGAAAATCAACGCGAACGTTTACGAGGATTCCAATCGTAGATAAATTGCGGCTTTGATGGTAGAATTTCACGATCAAAATACTCGTATAAAGATTTTCTCAATATAAAAAAAAAAAAATTCGATGAAATATAATACTCTATTCTTAGTTCTTAGATATTCGTAGAGTAGTGGCGGCAAAAATTTCTTACAACATGTCGGATCCAAAATGGCGACCGAAATATCGACTTATTCATATGTTCGTTTTTCTTCGTCATTACACGAAGATAATCAATTCACATAGGTACCACAATACTAATCAAGGTTGTGCATGGCGTTTGTATTATTTTTGTTACGTACAATTCCAATATGGCGGACAAAATGTCATGACGTGTACTAAATCTCGTGTTTTTTCATAATGCTGGGTGCAAAATGAAAAACAATAATACTCCTGTTCGATTCTGAATAATCTTTTGACTGTATCTAAATTGACGTAAAGGATACAATCGTTTAATCAACAAAATGGCAGGTTCAAAATGGCGACCAAAATATCGACTTATACACGAATTCGTTTTTCTTCGTAATTTCTCGAAGATAATCGATTCACTTAGATGCTACGATACTAATCAAGGTGGCACATGGCATTTATGTTATTTTTGTTACGTACAATTCAAATATGGCGGACAAAATGACAAAATGTCATAACGTGTACTAAATTTCGTGTTTTTTCATAATGTTGGGTACAAAATGAAAAACCGCAATACTCCTGTTCAATTCTGAATAATCTTTGATTATTTCTATAAAGATTTAAACGATATAATCGTTTTATCAACAAAATGGCGGGTTCAAAATGGCGGCCAAACGTCGAAACGTCCAAAATTTTTATAAAAAAAGTAGAAATTTGTTACTGAATAAGTGAAAAATAATTAAATAAGCATTGTCAGGTCTTTTGCTTAAAAGACATAAAAATCAATAACTGTCGACCAAAGTCAAAACCGCAATATATACTTTATGAATATGGATAACGATAAGAATCGAATATAAATATTACGATAATGTAACTCGCGTTTAAACAAATGTAGTACGTATATTAGAATTAAAGAGACATCAATTGTTGATTAAATCAATTGTATAATATTTTCATGAAATGAGCTCCGAATCAACGTCTAAAATTGGAAAAAAAATGATAGTTGCAGTTACATAACGTAAAATTTTCACTCCCAGAAATTATTATACTTTAATATTACTACGTTTTACGTACGAGAGAATTTCGTATCATTAGAATATTCATTATTTATGACGAAATGTTAAAATATACATATTTCGTACGATTGAAGGATTTCAGATCATTAATTGAGGAATGTGGGTGGGAGGGGGATGTAGCTTGTTTTAGAATTTTATTTTCATGTAGAAGATAATTCATCGAAGTTATGATTTTGCAACAATTTTCATTTTATCTATACAGCGTACGGAGAATATTTCAGAATATCCGAAATCTTTTGAGCCGAACGAGTTGAAATATATAGAAGGAATACACATTTCTCTTGTAGCTACAATTAATTTAGAAATGGGTATTCGAAGATTTTCAAGGTCGCAGTTTTTCAGTCAAAATTAAAAAACTCAAAATTGCGAACAGTGAAGGCATTGAGGGGGTATGTTGCCCCCAGGACATGACGAATATCCATTTATAATTCCCTTGGTTTAATCATTATACGATATGATACAAAATTTTTATCATTTGAATAAATTTCGGATGTAATCTCATGTGCTCTTTTCGTTAATTTCATCATTGTTTTATTCTGAATGTTTTGTAAGAAATAATAACAAATATTCTAATTGAATAGATTTCATCCCGGATGAATTCTCAAAAAGTTTCGTTTCTCTGGACCTTTGCATGCACGTAGTACCCTTCAATGGTCAGGCAATTCAGAGATGTCGAGTGGCCTCGGAAGCCCGTCACTTCGTCTTAATCTGAGGGTTGACAGAAAGCGTCGTTGACCTACTCCTTCGATTTAAGCTGTTTTTCAGCTTGACAAAGGAATCCGCGAGATCATCGTGCGCAGTTTCTCCCATCAGGTACATGTTCGCAAACTTTCCATTTCGATGAGTATAGATATTATACGCATTGTTTATTTTTTTTATCGTCCCTCGCGCGGCAAATGCGAAGGCTCTGACAATCGCGACTCTTCTTGCGCAAAAATTCGATCGAGAATTAGTATTTTCGCGCGATTGGCTCGATACTTGAATAAACGTGATGAAACGCTCTTATCTATATATGTCCTATTAACTGGAAGTTTCTTGGATATATTATAAAAAAAAAAAAAAAAAAAAAAACGAGTCCGAGTCGTTTCTTCATAAAGGCGAGCTAGACACGACACACCCCTCCCCCCCAACAAACCGCCTACAGAGCGCGCGTCCGCTCCAGTGAAAATTGACGCAAGCGACGAGGACGAGGGCATGAGTCTCGCCACAGTGGCTTCGATCGAAACCGAAAAGGATCTTTTTACGACGCAATCTTCAGGATTTCCTTGGTCGTTTCCCACTTGGCTCGAGGCACTTAAAAAGCATTTAACATAGCACAAAATATATAAGCTCCTTTACGACGAAATGGCCGCGTTCGCCTATTTTAAGATTGGGCTCAATTTATGCATTTCGTCCTCGAGTGGGGAAATATCTTTTAGTAATTTTACTAATCACGACGTATTTCATTATATGTATTTACCATGTAGCAGAAGTTCCAATGGAAAAAAAAATGAATTGAAAGCTATTAACATATTTTTTAACGTTCTGCATTGTAAAACCGATGCCTGGTATCTCTCAGTATATCTTTGAATATAAAAGAATTGTGATATTAAAAGGTGAAAAATATTTATATACAGGTATGTGCGTAAACGTAATTTTATTCTTTCTGGAAGTAATTTATATATATAACAGTTAGAGTATAGAAATTAATTGTATATATATATATATAAATATAAATCTTTTACCTTTCACCATAATATCATCGGATTATAACTCCACCCTTTAAAAGGAAAGAAAACCAACAATTTTTATGCGATCTATTTGGCAGAATTTATTAATGCCCTGAAGATGTATAGGAGAGTAATTTGTCATGTGGATCAACGAAGCAAGAAAAACAATTAATTTCACCTACTAATGGGAGAAGTAAATTAGTTTCTTGGCGCTGCTTTATGTCAATTACATTCGATAAAAAATTGTCGTGCCTTAGAAGCAAATCGTGAATTTTCATTGAAACTGCAGAAACAAATATCAGTGTCACAACCTTGTGTCTAGCAAATACTCGCGGTGCCTGAGGCCTCGTACAAATGATACATCTGCGGTCTTATTATTATCAATGATTTCCGATCGAGGTTATAATAGATTAATAACATTTTGTTGCAGTTTTGTTTTTCATCTTTATGCAGTGATTTATTAATATTCGAAAAATGTCTGCGGAGATGGAAGAAAACATGTCAAAAACGATGATATAAAAATTGTACCAATTGCCTATATCGACTCGGTAAACCGCTATTAAATTACTATTTGCCAAAGGCTTGAATACATTATTGAACTAGGAGTATATTGCCTTCTTTTTAATTACTCGATTCATAATTTAATTTATATTTTTTTTCAAACGTATCGTTGATGAAATCAATTATTCGATTCGTCTAATTAATAAATATTTTATAAAATTACTTTCATCAACATTTTGTTGTCATTCTTACGATGATTTCATTATTTTGCAATTTTTGTTGAATTTTCTTTTTTTTTTAAGTTTCCTTATCAATATACATAGACAATAATACAAAAACTCACGTGTCGTAAATATCGTTGTAAAATGAAATTATACAGGGTGTCTCAAAATTATGGACACACCTGAATATCTCGAAAAATAAGGGCGCTAGAAAATAAACTTTAAATATACAAATGTTTTGAGAAGTCAAAGCGGTGACCTGACGGTAATATTGAATTTGACCTTGAGCCTGACCTTGAAGTTTAATAAGAGTAGTTTCCTGAGATTCCTTCCGCTTACCTTAAAAGCTATAAAGCCTAGGAAGATTTGAATTTACATTTTTAAGATTAGAATTTGACTTATTTAAGCAGACCGATTTAGTTGATCCCTTATATTTTAATCTTGATTCAGGACTTGCATGAAAATTGTGCCTGTTTTAAATATTCAATAAACCGTCGAACGTCAAATTAAATCAGTAACGATCTCGTAGATAAGACCCTAAAAAAGTGAATACCGTCCAATTAAAAATAGTCTTTAATGAAAAAAAAGAATAGTATTTCTGTTTTAAATACATTGATATTTTTTTATTACATCTAAAAAAACAAACGTTAACTTGTTCCTAGACCTTTGAGATAACTGTAAATGCATATACCTACAGCTAATGCGAATGCGATCTTATTAAGCTGGTCGATTTTCTTCTTTGATTCTTCAAAGCTTATGATTATTGCTATGATGAAGAAGCATGTTTCTTTTCTTGCAGAAAATTAATCATGATGCAACAATCTGCGACTAAAGATCAGAAATAAGAAAAACGTAAATAGTATCAGGAATCGTTTTAAACAGTTATTGAACAGTTACGTGTCTCTGGTAGCTCATACCTCAATTCGAGCTTGTTTCTGGAATGTTTTCAATTATGACTTATCATTTTCAATTTTAATTTATCATTTCAAAAAATAATTCATGCGTTTTTATAGGATCCTTTCAAAATCGTTGTAAAATTGTCCTCTACTTTCGAAGCTTACAAAATGACAAATGCAAAAAAAAGAGAAGGATGTACCAGCAATCCTTGAAAGTTTCGTAAAATTAACCTACAATTCTCCCCCTCCGTCCATTGTACAGCAAGAATACGTATTGTGCTTGCAGACACAAGCATACACGTATACGTATATGCTCGCCTGGCGATCCAGTCGGATTGATGTTGGCATGTCGTATCTGTTTTCCAGTGGCTTACATTGCCACAGAGGTAAAAAAAAAGGAGGAGATGGCGAAGAAACGTAGAAAGAAATCCGATCGTATACGATTAGGCGTTTTTATCACTTGTCCACTACCGAATCCGGGTCAGCGCGATCTACCTACAGATGCTGGTCCAGCAGTTCGCTATACAGTATCGCCTCGGCTAAAACGTGAATGCCATTGCGATATATAGTTGCAAGTCAGCGCGTAACAAAGGCGTCGTGCAATTTGTGATATTTAAGAATCTCGTTACGATGGTAGAAGGATCTATATCAATAATCGGCAAACTGTCATGTAATTTGATGGCCGATTTCATTTTTCTCTTTCGCTTTCGATACGATTATTCGATAACCTGTGGTCATTACTTGCATCCTATAGGTTTGGATTATTTACAGACTTTAATATTTGCTGAACAGTCGTTTTGCAATTCATTATTTTACTATTGTATTGTATAAGAGTTGCATGAAATATCGTGGGCAGTTAATGCGTATATAGCTCTTTGGGTAAACAATCATCCAAAATCTGCGACACGGACGACCAATCAGACCTCAACGTGACGATCTCTCACGTTTTTACTTGGATTGTAAGAAAAGTTTGTAACAATTCTTATTATCGAGAATACTAAAAATGTAATTAGTTTAAACCTTAAATATGTACTGAACAAGAACGTGAAAAACCACGAATCACGTCGTTATTTCGAACCACTGACGGAAACTTCAATAAGCTGAACACCTCAATCTATTAAATTGAATAAAAACTACAATGCCGTCGCATGAACATGCTTATATTTGTCCCTAACGTATCAAGGAAAAAAAATGTGCGATCTAGGCTATAGGAGCGAACAATGCGAATCGTTCCTTTTGCAAATCGTGATGTCTCATGTTAGCCACTTGCAAATTTTTCGAAGAAACCGACTTCCTGGTCGCGCGAATTAAGGCGCCTAGCACACGTGTTCGGAAAACACACTCACGCGATTGTCGCCGTAAAGAGATACATATATTGTAGGGGTGTGCTGACTTTAGAGCGCCGACATGTGGCGTGGTTTGACATCCGCTATACATTCACTATTGCACAAGCACGGATACCTTTTGCGCGGGCTCTGTCCCTCTCTCTCTCTATCTATCTCTCATGCAAAGCGAATTCTTCTTGCGGCGCACACGCCTCAGCGTAGGTACACACCCTCGCTTACATGCGAGTACTTCATCATTTGTTTTTTATCGTCTGCAGATAAGTGAAATTCGTCGAGAGCCTGAGTCTCCTCTCGTTTCAGCCCTCGTGACTAGGTGACCGAGTCTGTTAACATATATATATCGTTTTTTTTTCAGACGTCCTTCTGAAAAAGCACAAATGCGTTCAATATACGATCAGTAAACAGTGGCGAGGGTATATCCATATAGGATGTCCATTGTGCACCAATAATGGACGTACGAAAGATGTTAAATGGACGTAAACGTAAATACTTTTTCTGGTGGAGAAAAACTGGATGTACATTGTTCCTACATATTTAGACATCTTATATACGTCCAATGAACGTCCAGATGTTAATTGTGTTAAACTGAAATTAGGAATATAAAGAAAATGTAGGATAGTACTGATGATTCTGAGAGTTCTGACGATTCTGAGAGTTCTGACGATTCTGACAGTTCTGACGATTCTGACAGTTCTGACGATTATGACGTTTCTGACGTTTCTTACACTTATATCATTTCTGACAATTTTGGCGTTCCCAGCGTTTATGCCGTTTCTAAGTTTTGAGGCATTTTTGACGTTTGACGTTTCTGACATTCCTGACAGTGTCGACATTTCTAACATTTCCGACATTTTTGACATTCCTGACATTCCTTAAATTTATATGACTTTTCTGATATTGTTGACATATCTGACAATGTTGACAGTTTTTACATTTCTGACGATTATGACGTTTCTGACGATAATGACGTAACTGACGATTATGACGTTACTGACGATTATGACGTTTCCGACTTCATGACATTTCTGATAATTCTATATTTTCTGTCATTAGAATATTTTTGGCATTTCTGACATTTATCATATATTTGTTTTACGTGTTCCACGTTTCTGACATTGTGACATTTCTGACATTTCTGACATTTCTGATATATATATATTAAAAATCTCACAAATATATTTTAAAAAAAAACTTATTTTATGCTTATAATTTACTTCAATTTAACCGTGAAACGTACTCGACCTTGGAAACCTTAGCAGAAATTAGAACGCTGACAATGAATGATGTTTCGAGTGGCGAATTTGAAACGTCATTAAAATATGTGGAGTATACGTCAATTTTTGCTCGTGTTGCTTGCATTAGCCCGTCATGATTTTACGGCCGCTATTAACGGCCAATTACTACCGATTCTTAACTCGACGTGAGTAATTGAAAAATACTTGGAACTACTCACTGACGAGAGTCATTAATAAGGATCGGAAATCTCTTCCACGCGAGAAGATTAGATCGTGTTATTTATTCGTTACACGGGAAATGCTAAATATGTCAATAGAAAATGCTAGCGTTTTTAACAGGCGCTTGTAACTGGCGCATTACTGGCTTAATATTCATGTCGGCTCAGCCAGTCTTCGGCAGTTGTATCAAGGCGAAAATACACACTTTTCTTTACATGTCTAGTCTCTCCGCATTTCACACAATCTATGACAGACGGTGTCCTAAAATCATACATCGCAGAGTTGTATTTCAATATTTAGCCCAATCAACATCTGTACTTATACATCTATCAACATTATGCTTATTCATGTATCAACATTGTAGTTATACAAAAAATAACTGAAACATTTGTAACAATGTTCGTTAAATCAAACAAGTCGAGTCCTTCCATCAGATTCTCATCTGAACGTGTCCTTCCGCTTTGATTGCCGCGAAGATCGATATTGGCATTCGACACTGAAGAGCTGAAGACACCTTGAACGGCAAAGGCGTGATCGCGTTACTAACAATCTCGTGATTGGTGAGTTTCGGCGATTACAGTGATACGAGCAATTTAACAACGTCTCGAAGGTGGTCTTCCATTGAAAAGTCAAGGTCCCAACGATCGATCAACTCACTTACTCATGAGTCACATTTTGTAGCGTCTACATATATATATGTATACTTCATTATTTTGGCTATTATGTACGTTCTGTTTGAAAACTCTCCAAAACTAAAAATGGTTATATCAAGTCCTGCGATATATTCTCATCTAATATCTTAATATACGACTTACGATGATACAAAGTAGTGCTTTGATTTTATACGTAGAAACCAAATTATTTCGATATTGCTGAATTTTGATGAAACATAATCGTTTCTCGTATAATTAGAAATATATATTTCCTTTTTGATATGGATCTTTGGGAATATTGCGTATATTTTTAATCATATGTCGGCAAAATTCCTAAGTATAAAAGGATGACCTGCGCAAGAACCTGATAAACGTAATTTTTCGTTCTATCGTACCACACTAACCCCGCAATGGTTTAATAATACGGAGGGCATTTCCAATATTATTGACATTTATAACATTTCTAACATTTCTAACATTTTTTAACATTTCTGACATTTCTGACATTTATGACATTCCTGACATGTATGACATTTCTGATATTTCTGACATTTTTTATATTTCTGACATTTCTGATATTTCTGACGTTTCTGATAATTTTGAAATTTCTCATGTTTCTGACATTGTTGACATTTCTGAAATTCCTGATATTTCTGACATTTCTCACATTCCTGTCATTGTTGACATTTCTGACATTCCTGACATTCCTGACATTTCTGATATTTCTGACATTTCTGATATTTCTGACATTTTTTATATTTCTGACATTTCTGACATTTCTGACATTTCTGATATTTCTGACATTTTTTATATTTCTGACATTTCTGACATTTCTGTCATTTCTGATATTTCTGACATTTCTGACATTCCTGTCATTGTTGACATTTCTGACATTCCTGACATTCCTGACATTTCTGATATTTCTGACATTTCTAACAATATTGAAATTTCTCATATTTCTGACATTGTTAACATTTCTGACATTCCTGACATTTCTGATATTTCTGTCATTTCTGATATTTCCGACATTTCTGACATTTCCGACATTTCTGACATTTCTGACATTTCTGTCATTTCTGATATTTCTGACATTTCTGACATTCCTGACATTCCTGACATTTCTGATATATTTCTGTCATTTCTGACATTTCTGACATTCCTGATATTCCAAACATTTCTGACATTTCTGTAATTTCTGACATTTCTGACATTTCTAACATTTCTGTCATTTCTGATATTTCTGATATTTTTGACATTTCTGACATTCCTGGCATTTCTGACATTTCTGTCATTTCTGACATTTCTGACATTTCTAACAATATAGAAATTTCTCATATTTCTGACATTGTTAACATTTCTGACATTCCTGACATTTCTGATATTTCTGTCATTTCTGATATTTCCGACATTTCTGATAATTTTGAAGTTTCCGTCATTTCTTATATTTTTGACATTGTTGACATTGTTGACATTCCTGACATTCCTGACATTTCTGACATTTCTGTTATAACTGACATTTTTTACAATTTTGAAGTTTCTCATTGTAACGATTTTATTATTCCTCTTCGCTCATTTAATAAAACTATTTTTTATTTTGACTATAGCCATGAAATGAGACTTATCGACACATAGGAATTTCTGAATATATGGTAAATTATTCG
>JAPYZR010004761.1:0-11976 GCA_030522945.1 Trichopria nigra
GATATAATCATATATGATTCAGATATAATCATACATGATTCAGATATAAATATATCTGATCCAGATATAATTATATCTAATCCATTTTTTCCCGGGAATCGTTAATGACCGGAATGGGAATTCTGTTCTTGACCTAACCTAACTTACTAATAGCCGGCAACCAAAAAATAAAAACACGGTGTTTCTAATTATATAGTTCGCAAATCCGAAAGCTCGAGTATACCCGCGAGACCATCATATTCTCAAATATCTTATACGAATAACAAAAAAAAAAAAAAAAAGGGGCGTTCCCTCTTCAGAAAGATCAAAAAGTTACAAACCCCCCTCCGCCTTCCCGGGATTTGCTTCGTACATTGCTCGGGTCGTCTTTTTCCGTCAAAGCAAATATTTCACATTCACAATCCTAATGCGATCTTCTCGATATTCGAGACGGATTTCTGTCGGATGGTGTACGGTTTGTGTCTCCTCGCATGGAAAAATTCTCGTCTCGAAGTCCAACACCAGGTGCATCCTCCTCTGTTGCAGCACCTGAAGTAGACATTCATCGAGGCGGACGTAAAATGGAAATAAGCCCGCGGATATATGAATAAGGCGCCGTGTATATAAGCAAAAATGTAATTTTTCGTGACGCATACTTTTCGCGGCAAATCATTTCTTTCGCCGATCGGGTGAAGAAACGATAATCTAAAGAGCGGCAACCAAGTACGCTCGAGAAATAAAGCTTATATTGTCCCCGGTGGCAAAAGATTTTCGAAAGGTCGTTGACGCGATTTACTCTGAAACGATACGTGGAGTTCAGTGTCACAAAATGATGTGACATGAATTTATAGTAATGTGTTGGTTCATCACTTGAAATTGTATATATTTCATTGTGTTTGTGGGTCATCGATGTAAACTAGTAGTCTTAAGTCCAACGACGAAAAACCTTCCGAATTCCGGGTATTCTACGGTTAGAATTGATTCTGATAAAATGTTGTAGATTGTAATTTGTATATTTGGATGGTTACCACTCTTTGCGGAATTTGTTACTCCCTCGTGTCCCTTAGCTGCTAAGAGACCTGAAAGGCTACTTGATATAAGTAGACTTTGACAGTATTTTACTTCGACCCACATAACCGTTTTTTTTTTTTTTTGTTACTATTAATAAAATGTCGCGTCTGTTTCAGGAGATAGATCTGGAGAGCTGTCCGAAACCGATAGTCTTCGTCCTGCACAACTTCCTGTCTGCTAAGATCCATCGCCTCGGACTAACCGCATAGGGGTACGAGGGGGCTTCATCGGAGGCCCCCGATCTTCCGCCGCACACCACCAGATCTGTAACGAGTGTTTTCCTCCACTGAAACAAAAACCCCTTAAAAGTACCACTTGAAATAACTGATTAATAAACAGACTACTTACAAAGTGCGCGTAAGCTGTCGAGTGTATTGTAATTTATCGAAGATGGAAGAAAAGGCGAGCGCGCTACCGACTAGAAATATATCGGGGCAGTTGGAGTAATTTTTGCGATTGAAATTGTATAAATATAAATAATAATGATATATTATAAACTTCAATAAGATTACCCCGTAATAATAATTCCTTATTTAAAAGCGTTTACGCTATATGGTCTAAAAAATCTAATCGATCGCTCCCGCTCCTCCTTTCTGTAAATGAATCTATATATTCGAGATTATCGTTAAAAAAAAAAAAATTACTTCAACTTCGCCGTCAGAAAGTACCGGAAGGCGGAGAAGTATCGAAACGCAACGATAATTGACTCGAAGCCATCCAGAAATGTTTTTCGAGTATAGTTAATTTCGCGCGAAGCTCGGATGAACGAATAGTGACAAATGACGAATAATAAATTACATTCCTTGTGGCTGGTTTGAACGTAAATCATGATTTTTTTTTAAGAGCGATGATCGGAGTGTGTGCTCGTCTCGTTTAAAAATCGACTTCGCTTTCGAATCGTGCTTCGAAAGACAAACAAGTATATCGCACACCCGAGATGTATCAAAAATCGCTATAAATATCGCGAGAGGCTGGAGCGAGCAGTTGTTTTTCAATGTTCAAAAATTGACGAAACAATTTATAAATTATTAATTATAAACAACAAAAAATGAACAAACAACAATCGATTAGCTCATAGTTACGTTCGACATTTGTTGATTCAAAAAAAAAGAAAAAAAAAACATATTGAAATGTACAAAATTGATTTCACGACTGTCTGCTTCAGCTTCGTCAAGTATCGACGCGCCTAACTATGTAATTAACGAGTACATTAAATTACGATAATGTAAGTATCGAATTATCATTAACACTGGTTTTTTTAAGAACGTTCGTGCATGTCGACGGCGGTAGAATAAAGTGGGTACCAACGATTACTGCGCAGCCCTGCGCCACCAAGCGGGCAACTTCAAAACTTCGAATTTGATCGTTTTGGAAGTTCACAAACGATGAAACGTTTTTAAATCGCGTCATTCCCTACGTACTCTTTAAATTTCTTCAAAGGAGATTCCACTCTAGATCGAGTGTAACTTGAATCACTCTCAATGTACCTAACCTAACCATTCGTAAATGAGGGGTGAACGAGCACTCTGACGATAACCGAATCTCTATGAAGGGGTGACACTTCACTTTATACGAATGACGTCAAAACTCGATAGTATCGCCATTAAATCTTTAGAGTGACACGCAATTTTTACTGAAATTTTTTTAAACTTAAAGTTCCGCGTTTGCGGATTTAAGGCTCACTCCCAAAAATGACGGGTGATTTCTCGTTCGCACTGAGAGAAGTGAAATTTCGCCCCAAGAAAAGCGAAGAGTATCATAAGTATTATTAGTTATACTGTAGTTTTAATCTGATGTTATCATTAATTACACGGTCTAATTTAATTAATCGTTATTTAATAGCGTGATATTGTCGAATTTGCTAATTTCACGATTTAAATCGTTCGATTTTACAACTGTGCTTGAATTTGCACATTCATTAACTTTTTTTTTTTGGAAGTGGTTTTTTAATGTCATTTGAAAATGTATTCGTATTACGGGAGTATAAAACTTGCAGTTCCATAGTGACATTTGAATCACTCGAACTTAAAGGGATTTGTAGGTTAAGTGAGATAATGTCAGTCAAGATTCACTTGAAGCAAAGTAAAACCTCACTTCTTCAGATTTATTGAAAATCTTTGAACTTTCCTTATTTTGTAATTCCAGTGATCTCTCGTAATCCGATATGCATTTTCTACGAGGCATCCTTCAAACTCAATGTTTACCCTATATATGAAGCACTTTAATTTATAATCATTAAAATGCGTTCCATTAAAATTAATTTTGAAATATACGTTAAGTTTTAACCGCCGAAACGAAATTGTACCTACCAATTGTAAAAATGTGAAAGCGTCGAGTTTTTATCGACTGTGTAATAAAACGACAACGAGCTATACTTGATTTTTTATCATTACTATTAATAAAATATGGCATCCCCACTCTCTACCTCTCTACTCTTTCTCTCTACTCTTTCTTAATGCCGTCGATTTCCATTTGTGATCACGACAGACACCCCTCGCAATTACGTGGCAACTTCTCCGATGAGTTCCTCCGTCTTTATCTCTTCTAGGTGCTCCCAGCGATTAACGGCTAGAACTTTGGTAACAGGGAATATCGGAATGAGAGACGGGAAAAGTTTCATTCACACGCGGTAGGGAGTAGAGCACTTTTCCTCTTCGTAAGTGTCGAATAAATTTTACCCTGGTATATATTGCAGGAATGCAAATTGTAATTCGATTAGTGGCGTTTGATTACGGCCATCATGGCAGTTATGACGTATTAATCTTTCATCTGGATTATAATTCTGAAAACTTTTATTTCATTTTTCAATGCATTTTTTGTTGTTGAAATTTTTAACTAAATTTATATATTTCTTTTACTAAACTGTAGTAAATTATTAAATTTTTATCGATACTGGGTTTGATATTCTATTCTTGTCATTTTATATAAATTTTGATTATTTTATTAACCTGACATTCATTAAATTTTTTTAATTAAATCCTGAAAACGATTTGATTTCCTTGAAACATGTCACTTGTCATGTAATTAATGTATGAGAGTATGAAATTAATACCATTTCGACATCAATGCTTGTACGTTATAATGATTTTTATTGAATGCAATATTTCACATCCAAGGATATGGATGATACCTACAAATGTAATTAGAAAATAAGTGGAAGTTAAAAATGATGTGAAATACAGAAAATTAATCAGTTTACGTGAAAGCGAAAAATTACATTTTATATGTAATTGCCATCAATCATATATAAATATAGTTACTGTTAGAAACTTAAATCATACATAACTACTTCCAACGGACATTGTAGTTTTATCTCATTATATACCTACAAAATTATATTTTACGAACGGTTCGTTTAATTAATTAAAATTATTGCCTTTTAGTCTTCTTTTGAAACTTTATTATTATCGTTAATATTTTAATCCTTTTCTATTCAAGGAACAATATGCTATATATAAAGATCTAGGTATACTACATATAAATATAAAAGGCATTAAAAAAGACAATTTAAACAAAAATTTGTTTGCTACTATCTTATATACTAAAACTAAGTGATTTTTCGAGAACATTCATACATTCTTAAAATTAAGTTAATATGGCTTTCTACCCTAATTTATTAACCTAAAATATATAAATTGAACGGAAACTAGATATATTTTCAAGTCGAAATCTGTGTCAAACTAAAATTACACTCTTACAATTCGCATTTTTATTCTTGCAAATTCTATCTTAATTGTGAACTGATTTCGCTAAAAATAGATGCACATACGTGATTTGGACTTGAAAATTTGTTTAGTTTCTCTTTAATTTGAATATTTCAGGTTCGGAATTGACGTTATAAACGTTATATAAACCGAGCCGCTTTAACTTCACCGTAATTTTCATTTCATCCTACAATCTGCAGATGGCGTCAAGGTCGAGTATCCAAAAATGAATTTTTTTTTTCTAATGGTGAACAGGATTGGCCAGTCTGATATTAAAAAATGAAAAAGTTTTTTAAATGAGAAAAGTATATTGGAATGTATCACTAATAATGACAAATCGATAAAAAACTCGAATATTTAAAAAGAATTTTACGAAATGAGTGTTTTTCACAATTTTCTTCTCTACAAATAATTCTCATTTTTATTTTTTGGCCTGATTGTGGTAAATTCATTCACAGGCCGTGTCAATGAACAAAACTAGCCAAGATTTATTGAAATTGGTTCAGTAGATTCGGAGAATAATACTCCGCCATTTATTGGGAAAAACAATATTTCGAGATAAAAGGCAAGTGTTTTTTATTATATTTATGGAATACTTTTTGAAAATTTTAGTTTTACTACTTATATATTATAACTAGATTTTCTCAAAAAATAAATTTCCAAATACATGAGGAGTTGAAAAATGCAAAAATATTGATTTTTAAAAATCCTAAAGAATAGTGTAGTACCTTCAATATATATAACACAGAAGGCATATAACACAGATTTATTCAGTTTAATTCGATCACATATATAGGATCTTAGTTGTAAAATGTTGTCAATTTCAATGTTTCAAGATAGAAATAATATAAATTTTTCATCTTTTCCTTTTCAGATCAACTTAATTGGATCAAAAATTTTCCAATTTGTTAATTAAAATTTAGGAAGGAAATATAGCAAAAAAGTTAAATCAATGCAAAATTTTGAATACATAAATAATAAAACGATTATAATTAAACTAAACATAAAACTTATAAAAAAATACATATTTGAAATTAAAAATCCGAAATACAGTTAAAAAAAAATGTCAAATTCAAATGTAAAAAAATAAAAATCATCGACGTATGAAAACGAGTCACCGAACGGAAATAAGAAACGAATAATAAGAAATAATACCGAGTTCGTATTTCGAATATCTCAGGTGTTAATGAGATTTTGCCTCACGTAAGTATAAAACTCGAATGAAAACAAAAATCGATATCGTGGCTTTTCTATATTTTTAATGTTATCTCGAAGATGCGAAATCAAAGATTTCAGAGGACGAGATTTTAGAAATATAATAACAAAATAGTTGAAAATCTAAAATTACAGAATTTATCTTTTATCCACGATCTCCCCGGCGCAATCTGAAAGCGTAAATTTTCATTTTGAAATTCTAAACTTCCACACGAATGTAACGAATCATTTGTTAACCGTGCGGGAGATTTCTAATAAGTTTTCGGTTACATTGTGATTACTTACAAGGTAACTCAATTTAAGATTGAATTAGTCACACGAAGCGCAATGACGCTTCACATTAAGAAACTTATTAGTTTTATAAATTACATATCCATTTTGTGGATTTAATGGAGCATATTAACTTAACGTTTCTCGCAATTATAAATGGTGTACAAAATTAAATAAAAGTTTTAAAAATGGAAAAATTGAACAAATCATAACGTAGTAAAAAGAAAATGACGTGCACTTATTCAATAATAATACGCAATTTATGCGTATTAGCAAACACCGAGTTATTAAAATTATCATAATGATATTTTTCTGTGTATACTTTTAAAATAAAAAGTATATCATTATAGGATTTTTCATTTCATAAAAAAAAAAACAACGAAAAAATAAATCAATATATTCACTCTTTGTGATATTATTATCGATGCCACGTACTTACAATTATAACTTGCGAGCAAATAATTATTAAAATGTAATGAAAATCATATCTGTATAATTATATAATAAATAGAATGTGTGATATAAATCAAAAAGTGAGATGCATGCGAAAACGTGCGCAAGCATTCGCGACATATCCTAGCATTTTTTCCAATATCAGTTTACAAGCGAATTCACATGAACATTGCATATCATCCATTCACAACGACGCATTCATTTATACCTCTGTGATAAAAAATATTCGAGAGAGAAAGAGAGCGAGAGGAGGCGGAAATCGAAAAGAAGATAAAATCGTAAAATAAAGAGAATGAAATTATATTGACAATGTGCACCCATCCACATTTTTTCGCTCTTTCCCTCTATCGTTTGAGAGAATTAATTTTACTCATTACGTCATAATTATGTATGACGATTATGTAAAACATATTTATCATTTGAAAGGGCTAAATGTTTTACCAAACGTATATAAAATATTTTTGAACCAGTTTTTTCAACTATTATTGTTATAATTTAGCGCAATGTAGCAAAGATTTTTTTAACAAAAAAAATAGAACTTTTTTTCTAACAGGGCTTAATCCATTGACCTTAATATCGAAAGGCACACATTTTATAAATAAAAAATCAGCCTTCAACATTCCAAAAAAACAAAAAAAAATATTAGAAATTATAATCGCATTAAAATTAGTGATCTGTAATTATTTGTACATATCGGATAAAAGCTTCTGGGGTTACATCGTGAAAAATGGGTTTTCAATTATATTATTTTTTGAATTCATAACGAAATGAAATTCTCGTCCAACCACCAACGACAACGAAGTGCCTTAGGTAGAATAAATTTCTACGTGATTCAGGGGACTTTAGAATTGTTAAACTTTTAATAATTATTTTTTACGTCATAAAATGTCTAATATACATAGTTTTGATTTATTTTAAACAAATATTTACTAAAAATGTAATGTTCTGGATGCATTAGTCGTACATTTCATGTCGTCGATTAATTTTGACTATTGACAGCATTGAATAACAGAATTGATGCAGATTTTCGATATTAATTTATTTATGAAATTTTTCGAGATTCATTTAAGAACTGCACGAAAGTAAAGTGAAACTGGATAGACGACCAAAGGGAAACGGAACTAAGCGAAAAACTTTCGACGTTTCCGCGATTGGCTCGCCTTCATCCACGTATACACGCTGCCGGGTATATATTCTATCGCGTGATTGAATCTCTTTTTTAAATCGGGATTTACAGCTTAGAGATTTACATTTTCGAATGAAATTTCTAACACTTTTATACGTCAGATTTTTTTCACTGTTATAAATCCAGCATTTTGCTCGCGTGTAGCTGCAAACAATTCTCTTTTATTTATGAATAAATAAATTTTTGAAAATAATTTATTTACGGATAATGCGAAGATTTTGGTGATGGTTTACTTTTCTTCATTTGTTTATTTTTCAATGTATCGATTTTATTTCATTTATACAGGGAACTAAGTTTTCTACATATTCAATCAAGTATAGGGATTTGACCAGGACGTCACGCGATTTTAGACTTAATTATATAAAATAATGTCGAAGAAACACCCAGAGAAAGAACAAAGGCAAGAACGTCCAAATTCTTCTTTCCGCTGTTATGTAAATATCGTTTTAATAAACAGGGTGTCCCATTTTAAAACCACCACCCGAAAATCTCAAAATGAGAGCATTTCAGAGAAAAACTTTAAATAAAAAGACATCCAATGGTGAACTTGACGTTGACCTCAACCAAGACTTTCAAGGTCACTTTAAGGTCAAGTCGATTTTTTCAAATAGAACCTCTTATTTTTTACCACGTATGTGGATATATCGGGAGATCTTTTACATCCGAATATTTAGTAGTGCAATTTCACTTCAAGAAACTTAAAAAGTACACTTATCTATGCAACAACAACACGTCGCTTGGAAAGTTCGAAAGATAACGAGCATGCATTTCTAAAGCTCGAATTATCGAAATCATTCTATTCAACCTTACATATGATAACAGAAAGAATAATTCAAATATAATTTAGAAATTATGAGCGATAACATGAGCGATAATTCAGTGTCCCGATAGGGTTACTGAAAATTTCGTCCTCATCACACCTAAAACCTAAACTTCATTTTTCATTTTGCCGCAAGCATCTTCCCTTAATGCGCAGAAATTCATCCCAGTCTCTCTGGATCCTCTTGCATGTATGAGAATCCATTTTTCTCGTCGGGAATCTTCTTACGTCATACAGTAAGCCACTTTTCCTAAATGTAATCCGCTTCCGTGAGGTACTTTAACTCGCACATAAACAAAAAATTGGACTCTCTTCTTTGTCTCTTCAATTATCGACGTCATAGGATCGGATCGATTACGTCACGTGTGGCCTAATCTTCAAATTTGTAACGGCGTTGGGACATGTGGTGCAGAATGCATTGAACTAACTTCAAGTTAAACTGTATTATAATAATTTTGATATATAGTATATATCACTCTAAGACACGTGATCGACTCCAGCTTAATTGATTAATTATAAAACAATTATGTAACATCGCGTTAACGCAACATGCAAATGCTATATATAACTGTCACCTTTACTGTGTGCAGTATCTATTAATTAAAAAAAAAAGAAGATTTCTGTTTATTAGCCAATTCAAGTTTTAATCGAATAAAATGGAAACTTCCATCCAGTCTGGCCAATATTAGACGTGACTACTTCTTATTACGAATAGACGTCCATTAGAAGTGTATATAGTGCGTGTTCTCCAGTACCGTAGTGAAAATAATGTAAGTCGTTTCCATTTTTATTCGAATTTAGCTGCCTCGAAATTGCTTTTATTCAAATTATTGTGGGACCGACGATGGTTAGTTTAAACTTTGAATGATATACAAGCATGCCAGTTTCGCCGCGTTATTTTCTGTATGGCGTGCTTTGAATAACCAATTAAATTTAAATCGATCAGAATTAGCGATACGATTTAAACTAATAAGATTATCATCTCGGCGATAAAAAATAACGAATTCATGTCGGCAATCCTGTTTTCACCAGAAAATTTCAATAAATCATTATCAACAATTTCGACATATTGATTTTTATCTATGTATATATATATATATATATATAGTTGCTGAAACAATTTGATTCCAAGATTTAATTATACGGATAAAATACATAGGGGAGAGATTCATAGATAATTCTATGAAGTATATTTTTTTGAAACGAATATTCTTTCAATAGACTTTTATGACTACGTATTTTTAACTGTTCCTGTAGAATTATATTCCGGGCGAATTGTGCTTATTAAATGATGTTAGACAAAGAGTGACGATAAAATCTCCCGTTTTCAGCCCAATTTTGGGTATTTCACTTCGAAAGGTGTACCACTATACCGTATTACAAATTAACATATTATTAACATACTAACATATGCATATTATGCCAAAGTGCTCGATATAATGCTATATAGTTATTGTTCCGAAACTATAGGGTTAAAAATATTTATTTTAGTAAGAGTTTTTGAAAGATTTTAACATATAAGAAGAATACAACTTGCAATCAGTGTAAAAAAATGTTAATATATGCATTAATCTGTATAAAAATTAGTGGATTCACATTTTCTTTGGCATCATTAATTACAAATATGACTGTAAATATACAAAATTAAAAATGGCGCTTCCAATGTGTCCGAAGTTGTCTTAAAAATCGTTGGGATTCGATTGAAACTTGTCACTTCGGAGGTTATTGAGTGCGCTGACTCAGAAACTAACACATTTTAACATACAAAACGGCGGATACAATATGGTGGATTAACAAAATGTAGAAAACTGTACGACAATATAATAAGTATAATATAAATAAATAATGCGAAAAATGAAATGTGTTACGTAAAGTTAATGCCAACTTTGAAAAGGATGAGATTCTGTACATAGTAGACAAATTCTGTATCGTTAATTACAGATATGATTACAAATATGCAAAATTAAGAATGGAGGAAAATTTCTTGAAAATGTCATAAATTCGCTGGTAACTTGTTAATCGGAGGATTTTCGAGGTCACTCGAATCAACGACCTCAAAAATCCTCGAGTAAGATGTTATGAGCAAACTCGGGCAATTTTTAAGAAACCATCCGATAATTTTAATTTTGCGTATCCTGTACTCATATTTGTAATTAAATAATCCCAAACAAGTCTTAGGCAGTAATTTTTATATAGTTATTGTTATATGTTAAAATATCTGTAAGATACTATTCGTTTAAGATTCGAATATCGAAATTTAGCGTTATTTTTTTTTTTTTTTTAAATTATATCTACACAAAATTCATTGACGAACCTTGGCTTGTATGAACGATTATTTCTTCGAATGTATAAAAACATAATGAACATTTTTTTTTAAACAATAATACGTCTGAGGTATCAATTAAAAGATAAAAACAAATTCTACAAAATAAAAATTATTATACCGACCAAACTTCCCGTCGAGCCTAAAAAAACCGAACGTTACCGAAACGAAAGTTTTCTGCATTGGATGCTTCGTAAAAATCGTTTCGTGATTTAGGCAGCGATCTTCCCGTGGCTCGTATATGCAGACGCGAAAGTGGATGCGGAAGTGGATAGAAGAAACCCGAACGGGGACGAAGATTCTCGCGAGCGGAAGACGGATCAGGAAAGTTTGCGGAGCCAATCATGAGGGCGGGATATCGGACTGCCGATAAAAATGAAAAAGTCTCCAGTTTTCCACATCCGGTCGGCTAGAAAACCTACTTTCTCTTCCCTCCTTTCTTATACCCTCTTCTCCCTCTTCTTCTTCTTATTCTTCTTCTTATCCGATATCGTCCTTTCTTCCCATATATACTTTCTGTCGTGACACATTCCGGAATCTGGATTCGCCACCTTACTCGACTACGCCTTCTATGCTTCGATGTTATCCTCGCTGGCTTCATATTCCGATTCTCGTGGTGGATCTATTCCGGCAATCCGTTCAGATAAAATGGTAAATTACGATCTTCTAGAGTATAGAGGGAGATTCCAATTGTTCCGGGGAAAGAGAAATCTATTATACCTACGCGATTGATTTTCTTTTTAATGTTTCGCACGAGTTCCTTGCTACATACAAAACTGTAATACTTCTTTGAAACCTTTTTTATCCTATTATCATTTTAAACATATTACTTCGACCCGTAACCAAAGGTTGGGACCGAAGTATTGAATTTGGTCATCCGAAAAAAAAAATGACACCTACTTTTTTCATGAAATCTCCACGTTTCAGATCATTCTGAGTCCAAAACTGCAATAAA
>JAPYZR010004762.1:0-12469 GCA_030522945.1 Trichopria nigra
AAGTGTCAAAAATGTTTGTATTAGAATACGAGGTGTAAAAATATAATGTGCAAAAAGTAGTCGGTGCACAAATTCTTCGTGTACAAATTCTACCCGGCCCTTGTAATACTATATAATATTGTCGCGATAGGTTCATCAAACTTGCTTACACATTCTTTTCCGGTCAGAGACCAAGGGAATTATTTTTGCCTGATTGGATGACGTCACTGTACGGTGACATGTAGTCGCAATACGTAGGTAAGTGAAGAAAATTACCTGGTGAAATAGGGATCGTCAAAAGTTTCCGGTTATGTGACTAAATATTCATAAGCATATGTGCTTACATGTAATGTAGATTTTTACTTGCAGTTCGCGTGACGATGGAGAGCGCTCCAAATTTGTTTTTAAATTCAAACAAAGCTGGATTTTAAACGTCAGCTTTTGTTTCAAAATAGACAAATTTTAATAATCAATTTATTTAATTAATTCCAAGAGATTTTTAATTTAATCTCAATATTCTGAATTTTTCAGTAATAATGAGAATCAGTTATACTAACTCTATGTCGATGAAATGAACGTCGATCTATATATAGTAAAATCTCTATAATTAGGTAATGATAAGAAACAAGTCAATTGAAAATTTGTTGGTTTTGTAATGTGTTCCTAAAAGTATTTGCACGCATAAAAATAAGATCTGATTCTTATAGAGAGCTTATGTGATACAATTTATGATATTGTACAAGAAGAGAGTGCGGCTACATTGACATCACTTTTTAAAGGACCTGTAACATAATGCTGTCTTTTCTTTCTCTTTTTTTTATATTGGTTATTATATTATATATACGTACATCAATGTCGACAAGCCCAAAAATAAACCACTTTCATATATTTTTGTATGTATATTTAGGGCTTTTAGAATATAGTTAAGAACACCTTTTGATGAATTAATACCCACATTCTTGTATACAAGTAGTATTTTAAGTAGTATACTACTTAAAATACTAGTGGAAACATGAATAAATTAGAATCAATATTTATATATATATTTCTATCTTCATACACAAGTGTCTCACTGAAAAAACATTAGCGTAGTCATATGATGAATTTTTTTTATTTAATATTCAATGTTTTATTACATTTTATGAAGGGGTCTTATAATGTTACAAGAATTAATCTTATTAAGGAAAATATGATCTGGGCGTCAATAAACGATTATAATTTTATGTTGTTATGTTGATTGGTCTGAAAACCATCGGAAAAATGGAGAGAAATATTTTCTTATGAAGAAAATATTTTCTTATACTTCAATCATTTGAAATTCCTTTAGTAATTCTACTTTTGGAGAGAAAAATAATTTTTTTTCTTGAAAAAATAAAATAGTTTATTATTTAACTTTATAAATGTGTGCACTAACATCAAATGCATAAGAAGTATGACGACGCACATATACAAAACATGATTGATTTTATTATAATCATTTGAGCACAACGTCCGTCAGTAATTTAATGTTATGAAATTTATACTGGGGAGTCGTAAAGAATATTTTGATCTAGTTTGACTAACATCTAGAAAATAAGTAATCATTCATTTTAATCTCTAGTTTTTAAGAGATAAAAAGAGAAATTGGTTCTAACAAAAATCCCCTTCATAAGTGATTTATGCTCGGGTTAAATTTTTTCATGAAAAATGATTCTTTTTCTCTTTAATATACCATTAATAATATTAACGTAATCTGTATTCATTATTCCATAAAAATACAAAATTTAACACGGGGTAAGAGACGTTTCGCAACTCGTACAGTGGTTTTGGCACTGGTCACCGTTTCGCATGTTCTAAAAGCTGTCATCTCATGCGCTGCAACTCAAATCGAATCCATCATACTCGTTGCGAAACTCTATCCTACTATGTATAAATATAATTTTTCATTATATCGTAAGTCATGGTTATTTGTTAGTTTATTAATAAGAATGATGAATGAATAAGAATAATAGGTAAATACAGTTAAATCGGTTTTGTTTGTAACTTGTAGCTCACTTTTAATACTATTATTGACAATTTTGATTTATTTTCTTTTTCATTGTTTAACAGTTGCAATGTGTATTCGCAAATTGTTCGTTGACTTTATGATTTTACATTTATTTGCTTTTTCGAGTTATCATATTTGTACAGGAACGATAGGTTTGTATAGTCACGGCACATGCTCATATAATCTCAATATATATATATATATATATATATATATATATACTATAGTGACAGGTATGCGTATAATTATATTTAATTGCTTCAGTTTTT
Source organism: Trichopria nigra (assembly GCA_030522945.1). Lineage (NCBI taxonomy): Eukaryota > Metazoa > Arthropoda > Insecta > Hymenoptera > Diapriidae > Trichopria > Trichopria nigra. The sequence continues at coordinate 2,275 of JAPYZR010004762.1, forward strand.
ACTACTTTAATTACAGGGAAATATTCGTACAGTATGCGCAAATATATTACAATAAAGTAAGCTCTTAATTTAATCGTTAGACTTAATAATTAGGTTTAATTGTCAGGTAGTTTTGTCAAATGTTTTCTTATCTATTCAAATTTGGTCGGTATACGTTATTTTTAATTTTGAATCGAGAGTTTGATTTCCTATTATAAATAACACCCTATTAAACAGCTTTGTACATCAGTGTATACTCTTCTAATTTTTGTTGATTTCTTATAAATGAATATCTCGTATAACAACATTATAATTATACGCATTTAAATATGTTTTGCATGTATATGTATATATATAGTTGATTTATTATCGTCGATAATAGACCCTCATTTTTTATTTAACAATTCCGTTATTATTTTCCATCATTTATTTTTCTTTTTTAACTGATTTTCATTATACAATTATAGTTCACAAACGTCCTTTCATCAAGTGACACACAAATGACGGATTTCTTGTCAAAATGCACTGCGTGACATTAACGGTGAGTTCAACGACCGAGTATGAATAGGTGCATAACAGTTTTGTACGTCCTTTTTCTAATAACATTGGAACGAATCTTAAATATATAAAACATCTTCACTCAGTATATTACGACCAGTTATAAATTTTAGAAATGTTTATTTTATTGCAAACAGGACAATACATAGGGTTTGCTTAATGCGATTATACATTTGAATTAAATATCGTAAAAGCATTAGGCGTAAATTCCATGGAAATGTAAGGCGGAATTCAATTGAAGGTGTTTTATAGGCCATCTTGACAGATATTTACGGCACGTATAAGTCCACATGGATCAAATGCACGCGTGATGCGTCTTATACTATATATAAAGAAGTGATTTCTTCACCTCGAAGCAATAAAAGATTTATCCATCCATTGGATTGTAGAAATTGCAGAATCCGAATTGAATAAATAGCAATGCGGTACTTTGAAATCGATCAATGATTGGGAATTGTTTATATGGAGTTGAGAAATGAAACAGATACCTTTGTAATGATCAACTATATGTGTGACGAAATATATTGGGTACAAATTACAGTATAATATCAAGAAAGAAACGCAAATCCGTTAAATGCATTTCACGTTATTTTATAATTAATTTCGAAAATATTTAATTAAAAATAATAAAATTTTTATATGTATATAAGCATAACTGTGTCTTGGAAATTAATTAATCTATTGTTGGATTAAATTATATGTTTGGTGTAAGCGTACTTTACAATGTATATAATAATGTACTGCTTTACTGCGCTATAATGATGTAAAGAAAGTGGAAGATTATAATGACCTTCGTGAATATTAATTTTCATACACGTCAGATACATTATTCGCATAACATTAAAGGAAATCCTGAAAACTTGAAAAAGATGTATTTTAAAAAATAAGAAGATACAATAATCGCGTGTTTTTTAAAACTATTAAGTAAAACTACAGAACGATTTGAAAAATGTTTTATTTATAAAAATGTCATATCTGAGTTCTATCAAAAAATGATGGATTAATGCATTATCCTGCGGTAATAAATGAAATGTCGTATTTTTGTCGAACAAATAATTCGTATTTAATAAGAAGTAATCATATAACATATGCAACATGTAAGTACTCAAAACGGTCATATCTGTATATATAATCCGTTGTATATATTCATTTATGGGTGGCATGTAGTAATTTATTGGTCGGGCGTCCTTAGCAAGCGACCTGTTTAGTAACTTCACCTCTAATTGCATTGATTAGAAAAGCAAGAGAAGTGATTAATTTATGTGAAATTTCGGCACATAATCTCTCAATTTAAGTCCTATTCGTAATTGCTAAATTAAGAACGATTACCCACGGAATTAAGTCATATATATACATTTTAAAGGATTACACATTGGTTATAAAATACATGTATATTATATTTACAATATATTGTTTATATGTATGTATATGTGTATATATATATGTATATTAGTGAGATTATTGGTGTGCAATTAATGCAAGAAATGAAACTACTGAACTTGATGAAGACGTAATTTGTGAGAAGAAAAAAATATGCCGACAATGAGGTTTTACTCTTATAGAATATACAATTAAGACTCGGGTATAACGTGAGACCTGTTCTATTCATAGCCAAAAAACAAACTCATTATTTTAACTGCAGTAGAGCATATTTTCATGGAAAATAATTGTTTCGTTCTTCTGCACTTTCACTAGAAGCAACTTTGATAACAAAATTATACAAAGGCCTGCTTTCGATTGTTATACATTCTGTTATATCATATGATAATATTTCTGCCTTCTCATTAACTTCTAATTTATAAATCTCTATTGTTTATTTTGTAGTATGTTTCGTTAATTCAAGCGAGAAATTTAATTATTATTAAAATGAGTTAATACTGTTACTTGCTATAACTCTTAAATGAAACATTATAGAAGAAAAATTTGTTATCCATTAATTAATATTTATTTTTATTCCTCTATATAGGTACATTACAAATAGGAAGCCAAATTTCATAAATGTTCTTCGGAACAATATATTTTATTCATCTAATTCAAATAATGATACTTGGGACATTAAATATGGAGTAATTGAAAGTGAAAATAAAATTTTTCATTTGTGCAACTTATATTGTTTAAAATAATAACTTTATCAAGGAATTGTTCTTCTCTGTTCTAGGCTCCTTAAAAAAAAAAAAAACAACGACAAATAATGGGCTTGGTGACTTGTGCCTAAAGTCGACAGTTGAAGTCGAATAGAGAGTAAAGGGAAATAGTTTTTGTTTACGAATAGATAGAACAATCGCTTATATCAAAAATACAGTTTTTAGTTGCGAGACAATCTTACATCAATTAATGATATTAAAATAATGTAGTAAGCTTTTTTTATGTCAGCTACGCGCTATATAAAACAAGGTTTTTAAAGTTTTTATGAAGTATTAAAAAATATGATTAACCATTGTACTAAGTTAAACTAAACATTTCACAATTTAATCTTTATTTTGGGTGATAAAATATAAAAATAAAATAGGAACATTTTATTTACAAGTTCGAACTTCGAAGATAAATATTATATTTTAAATTTATATTAAATTTAAGGTTTTTGCATTGTTTTTATATTTCTTGTAACGTCCAGATTTCACATCTCTCTACTCGGTGTCCCGATTAAATGGAATTCAAATTTGACCCAGATATAACAGAGGACACCACGAGAATATTTCGTTCATGATTTTTTAACAATGTCCGTCCTATTAACTCGAAGAACCACCTGTCTCAAATGTTATTATTGTATTCCAAAATCTACGTTTTTATAAATAGAATATAACATATAGAATTTTATAAATAGAATATAATATATAGAAGAATGCGCAGTATAGAAAAGCAGATTTTTATATTTGGACATCAACTTTATACATGAATGATTTTAAATTACATACAAAAATTGTAGATCTCAAGAAAGAAGAATGTCGAAAACTGTATTAACCCTGGTAGAAATGGAAATTGCCATGCCACTCCCATGCCAGCCGCTAGACAGGGCCATGCTAGAATCGTCACGTTTTGCCTACTACGCATGCGCACATCCTTTTTCTTCATGTGTGCATGCGTACTGGGAAAAACGTGACGATTCTAGTTTGGCCCTGTCTAGCGGCTGGCATGGCAATTTACATTTCTACGAGGGAATAATCTATTCAATATAAATGTAACAATTTTATGTTATAGTTACAAGTTAAAATGGAGCTGTTTATGTTTTGTACTTAAGAACATCATTCATTTTCACATACGTTCGTTTAGAAATTTTAATTAATTATAATAATTATGCGACCATGCATTTTAATTATTCAGAATAGAAAATTAATTAACGACAAATTACTTCGAAGATGGTTCACAAGAGTCTCAGAAGCAAAGAGAAAATAGACTTTTCTGGAATATTCCCATTAATTAAGTGATCCAATAGGTCGTTATTCGCAGTCGATGAATTATGCCCGATATGTAAGTTTTAATCAGAAATTAAGTCGAGTTTGAAGATTGTTCGCCGCACACCTATAGAAGTTCTTCAAACAAACCTAATTCAATCAACTCGACAACTTAAGTCACGACTGAAAAGGGTTTCCAGTTGACGAGGTGGAAATTCATCAAATTCTGAATGTCTTTTCAATAAACAATATCTGTGCTCCTTTTCAATCACTGAAAAAGAGCTTTCGATTGCAGTTTATTATCGAGAATTCACTGATAAATAATATCGAACGAAGATGTTCTATTTGTTATTGCATATCCCTGCTGTAGGTAATAAAAAATTGAAATATTTGTGATATTCAATTTACTTTTTCGAAGCTTATATAGTTCATAAATTTTTCTTTTTAAACGAAGTTAGTAAATTTGAGTTTTTAAAGCGGTGATAAGGAAATGTATACAACCGTTCTGCATTATAAACATTTCTTGCGTTCAAGTGTATACATTTCAAGAAAATGTACTTGAATGAACAACTCGATGACGCCATCTATAATAGTGTCACGTGAAATCCAGTGCGATATATTTTCTTTTTTGAATTTCGATAAAAACAGAAGATTTTTGGAAAAATAATTTTGATAAATACGTACTATATTAACTATGAATACGCAGCTTTAATAAATATTGATAATTTGGTATAGTACGTAATCTAAAAATGGCTTCGTTAAAAATGCTTCAGTCTGATGAACTCTAAGGGGTGTTCGCCTTTTTAATGAAATCGTAAACTACTACAGCCTGGATATTATTTTATCCACATTTCAATTATTTTCCTCTTAACGAAGTTTGCAGAGCCCTATTGTCGTGAAGATTTACGTTATGCAATATTAAACTCATATCAGCGTGTCATAAATATTGATCGTCTTTATACAGATGCATACAAACTTAATTATTTTAGAATTTGAATGAATGTATAAATAATATTAAAAATAAATATCAAAATAATTAATGAAGGTAAAATGCAGTTATCCTTAAAAAATGTTTTGATGTTATTTATTATATTCTTTCTTTTGTAGCATATTTCTGGTGTTCAGATATCGTTGTTCCTTCAAAATGTCATGGCGATCCAATAAGAAATGTGTACAAGAATACGACATAGAATACGATAATTGCCGTATTTTAGGGATCTCCAATGGCCTCTCACCGTCGCGTAATAATAGATCTACAAAATTCAAATAATGTTACCGAATATGATTATTACTTTGAAATATTAGTTGGAAATGTTCACAAAGAACATTAATATATTTAGAAACATGTTGAACACTGGTTAATATAAATATTATTATTTTTATTAATTCTATAAAAAAAATGTATTAATTAAATTTATAAATTATAACTTATAACATTATATAAATTTCATACATGTAGTGAATTTTTCATTAACAGTTGCAGTTGAAACTTTATTACGATTGTCTGACGATCATTATTCGGTGTAAATTGTAAATGTTTCGGTGTAACAGAAAATGACAACAGTAGTTTATGGCATCGTATATAATATATATATATATATATATATATATACATATAGCATTAGTACAAGAACAAATGGCCATATAAATTGGTTTCATGTTTTATTAGAGTTTGGTCATTTTAATTTTTATTGGTATTAACTATATGTCCTTATTAAAAATCCAAAATATTTGGTACCACACAGCGATATAATGTACGGTGTTTACTAGTAAAAAAGAAAAGAATGTCTTTTATGTCATTAGAAAACATTTGTCCAAGTTGTCCAAGTTGTCCAAGGATAATTAAAAAAATATTTTTTTCCTGCAAAAAAAAAAACAACTATTTACGTACATAAACATTTTTGTCTCTGTAGTAAAGAAAAAGTTACCTTCACGAAGTATACACCTTTTCTTTATCTGCAATAAAGAACCCTTCTGCATTGAAAATAAAATTTCTTCAAATCAGTATATGAAATTAATATTTACCAATAGCCCACGCTTGTTCTAACAAAATTCCACGTAGAATATATATATTGATTTATAATTAAAATTGAAATGCTACGATACCTTTAAACTAAATAACATTGCATGCATTTATCTTTTAGTTTTCAAGAAATATTCATTGACAACTTAAGTTGATGAAAATCCAGGACTAAGCTTTCAGCTACATCAAAGAAACTTACTTTATCTACTTAAAGTAGAGAACATCAAGTATTAACAAGACTCTAGTCTATGTTGGAAATGAAATAATCAATTAAAGACGATTCAAGACTTTCAGAGACTTAAAAAAAGTGCAGTTTTTTACTCGTAATTTCATTTTTATCAAAGCATCTGAAACTATTTTAAGAAAAACTTAATTTGTTGAATTAGTTCAGTATATGTTTTGATAAATCTGAATTGATTAAGAAGTTACATAACAAGAGTACTTAATTAAAAATTTGAGCCTTTGAGAAAATTTGATCTACATCTACAAAATTTTAAATTCATTACAGTTGCTTTTCGTCAGAAACATAAATAATTATTAATAAATTATAAAAAAAACATAAAAAACTAGAATGAATTGAAATGAAGTGAAATATCATGGACGAGACAATTAATGATCCAGTAGAAACAGTTTCACAAAATATTTTCATTTGTTTTCAGGAATTGACTAATACGTGCACCTATAGTAGATGTGTTGATTAGAATTTACAGGTGAATTGGTGAATGCAAATCTTGTTTTCTTAAAATGCACCGAACGCAGGTGCTAAACTTAGAAGTTCATTTTCGTAGTATGATAACTTAGCTGGAGCTATAACAACGAAGTGTTCAGCTGGATAAAACGGAATTTGATCGAACGTATATAAGCTCAGGTGAACGAAGTGGAAAATATTCTCGAACCTTCCATTTTTTTTTTCATAATGGTCTTTTCGTTTACAAAATCAAATGTGCTCGTTGGAAAATGTAAATTATTATTTATGATCTCACAAGACACTTCCTATTTAACTTTAAGATGGTAGTATTAATGAGAAACTACTTTATTCCATGTCGACAAGGATTTCTACCCAAAAATGGATCAAGATATGAAAAGATCTGAAGAAATTTTGCCATACATTCAAAATGCATTCATTCTCCATTGCGCATTGGGCATTGGATTAGATATTGAAGATTTTCATTAGTACGTATCGTATATAATTTTTGATTCCTTCCAATTTCAAATAGTTCCTTCCGGAAGGACCCCGCGGATTACGAACCTAACCTAAAAATGGAGCCTACTATCAGGCCGTATGATAATTACAGGAAGAAATTGAAAGTATACCCCGCCTGGCTTGAGGCATTAATGGAAGAATTTGGATTCCTAAAATAGTTGGAATGGTAATCGATCGAACATTCGAGTGTTTCTTGAATTTTCGAAATTCCTCCACCTGTCGCGGGGGATCTCCCTTCGAAGTGCAGCAACACGTAGCCAGCGTATATATACGGGGTGTATATCCGTATGTACCGATCGCAGATCAATAATTCCCCAGGCCGTGGACATTTTAAGCGCATGCGCAAGCAGCTGCAAGCTCCTCCGTGCTTCTCTGATGCACTTTTCCGACTTGTCCTCGTCCGCATTCCCTCGCTCCCGGAGCCCTTACGGGACGAAACTCGAGCGACATGATATATAGCACACTCACCTAGATATATATATATGCATAAACCGACAAATTTGGAAATTATTTCGCCTTGCGTTATATCCAGATATCGGATATTCTTGGAAATTCAAAATTTGACTGCAAGGAAGTACGAGTCAATGATCGTCGTCCTTTGAACTTTATCTACAGTAGTTCCGAGGGATTCTGGGTCATGACATTTTACCTTTATCCCCGACCTCTTTTCGCACACGAATAAACGATACACGTTAAAAGTTTTATGTTATTTCACTATATATTATTATCCTATATCAAAAATATGCCATACCGTTAAAATTCAAGTTCTGCGTCAATTTAATGGTGGGTACTGGACGATAAATCTCAGACGGAATTGTGGGCAAAATCAATGACCCTCTAGCAGTTTATGCGATTTGAACTATATGAATAATACGTGGTACGTTTACGTAGTTTATTTTTAACTGCACTTTTTAAGCACGCAAAATATCAAAATATATTTTTTAATTGAATATCAAAGTGATGCTTCTTGTAAAAATGCATCACTCCAAGAAGAATTATAAACAAAAAATAAATTATGGATTGTTAGTTTCAGGCAGAAGTGGAACTCTGGCAAGTTTACGGAGCCACACTGTAATCGGGGGCTATAGTCTTCGCCACGAGACGCAAGATTCGTCTAGTGCTTGAATTTGAAAACTTGCCAAGATCGTAATCGAGTCTTTATAGCAGAAGCCAATTTTACGTAAACATAAAAATATGACTTTTATGTATCCTGGTTTAACAGAGGTCAATCTAGTATGACCGAAAATATTTGCGAGTATATTGAAAATTTCATAATAACATCAAAAAATATAAAAGGTATTTTCGATTATTATAATGTACTAATTGAATCTAGGGCCAGGGAATCATTAATTAAGGAGAGATCAAAATGTACTGGTAAACTTTAATAAAATAAGTTTTGTTATCATAAAACGTCCATAGATCGCTACTTAAACGATTCAGTTGCTTGGGTTTCTGTGGAGAATTTACATAAAAGTTTTACTCGAGTAAAATTTTCCTGATGTTTATCACAAATATTATACGGAAACAACTGAGTAAAGTTTATGCATGTAGTTGTAAAAGTTGTTGTAAATGTTGGTTGCACAATTTTGGGCCAAATTTGACTTCAGATTTCGGAAGAATCTACTGACAATTTTTTAGTATATTCCGCGTCGTATATAATATTTATGTATTATTGAAATTTTCGAAAGTTGTACAATACAGTGTAAAGATAATATGTGTATAGAAATCTCTTTTCATTGTGCATGGAACTCTTAATCATTACATAAATGGTTATCGATAAATAGTAAATTAGAAGTAAACAAACAAATTTACAGGAATGGTTATTGAAGTATAGGAGAACTTCAATTAAAAAAAATTGCGGTATTTCAAGTTAAGTTCTATTTGCCACGTACAGAACTTGGCTAAGTGACTCGACCTGTAAGATGTAACGTGCCATTTTTTTAACTATACTACGTTTTAGTACGTGTCAAATGGAAGTTTTGACTCCCAGTGGACTCCAAAACTCCGCAAAGTGTGTGAGCAGAGTATGTAATTATATACAATTCTACGAAGCCCTTGACGGGAAGAGGATTCTACAATCGTATGAACACCTTCTTTGAAGATATACATTAGTGAATTAAAGGAATTAATCTATCCTGGTCTGGTCTCTGATACCAGGGCCCCAGGTCGTCCGGGCCTTGTTCCGCCTGGTTTGGTTGGATTTCGATACCGAGGTTCAACCAGGTCTGGGGTTCTGATACCAGGGCCCCAGGTCGTCCGGGTCATAGTGCGATCGGTGATGGGCCAATTAGCCGTAGAAGGGCAGAAAAGGGCCGTAAAAGAATTAATTTCAGGCATATAATGTAGGTTATACGTGAATGATTTATTTTTACATATTTTTAATTGTTTAAGCGTATTTACGGTTTCAAGAACATGTAAATGTTTTTGAGCGTAAAATAATGTCAAAAAACAATACTTTTTAGAATTAACGAAAATAAAATATACTCATTAACTATATTATATCGCCTTCGATATGACGGAACGGTTGTTCTGTCCTTGTTTTTGGAGTAACAAAATTTCGACATTTTTCACTGTAATTTTGGAGTCAAGTTGTATGTATAATTACACACATATAAGTGAAAAATAATTAAATTCATATATTTCTTTTGTTCTTTTCCTACAAATGAATAAAAACATATAGTTAATATTTGAATTGTACCTCACAAGGAAAATGCATCAGACCCTGCAACCAGTTTTAAAGACTAACTATACGTTATATGTGTAAAATATAAATAAATTAGAAGAAATGCTACTCCAATTGATGACGAGAATGGACACAATACTAAACATACTCACAAGTCTGGTAAATAAAATGCAATAATAAAATTAAAATAGCAGTTTGGAATGCAAATGTTAATTTCAGAGACACACTTCATGAATAAGACTTATTTAAACATACCCAATTACAACATATACGACACTAAACACCCTGATGGAAAAGCCCATGGTGGAACAGCAGTAATAATCAAATCTGATATTAAACACTATGAAAACGAAAAA
>JAPYZR010004763.1:0-20877 GCA_030522945.1 Trichopria nigra
AAATTATCGACTGTCAGAACCCACTCGATATGACTCAAATTTAATAACCAATCAAAACAAACAATGCAAGGTTAGGTTACATTTATATGCGGTGCACGCTAAGAATGTTGGTTTGTGATTGGCTAATATTTATCATATGCGATAATTATCACCGATTTCGAGAATTGACCCCCAGGCATCGAATTAAATCACGGCAAATTCTATTATGTTTGACATAATTTGAAGTACAACGGAACGCTTAAAGAACACCGCTGAAAACGAGCGTGCTCCAGGGTTATCCTGGTATATATTTGAAATACTTTTTCTATTCCAAAACGAAATGTGATATCTTCCAATACTGACTCGTAACGTGGCAAGCACTACATACGTTACAGACGCTGTGTCAGGGAGAATCAAAATTTCGTTAGATTCACACTTTTCAAAAGAGTGATCATTTTAAGTCGTTATCTTCCATCATATCATGTTAATTGTTGTAAGCAATATATAGCATAATCGGTACATTTTTTTAATAACTAAATAAGTTTGCATGAAATAATACAAAGTTAAGAAGAAAAGGTACATTATTCTAATAATTATATAAATATGCATTAAACAATACAGAATTCGTTTGTTAAAACGAACAAATTGTCGAGTAACAGCTTTGTGGATTAGCACATACAAGGACATTTGAAATGACTTTATACTCGTCTAGCTCTGAAAAATCAGATCCGCGTGATTAACATATTACAGGCATATCCAGTTTACGCTCCGAGGAATTCCGGGCTTATCGGATTTTCTCCGCTTTTACAGCGACCGTAGCTTGTCAGAATATTGTAATATTCATAAGTTGTGCACTTGAAATCCAATTGCGCTTTCCTAAGTGTATCTCGGTACGAGGAGTCAGAATTTTTAGTTTAAAATTAACGCACATATAGTACAACATAAAAAGTACATTCGTTGATATTACCTCGAATTGCTTGAACGTACAGAGGCGGAAAATTGGTGCATTTCATTACTGACCGAAATTCTAATCTCGACCCTGATTTCTAATTCTGGGAGTATATATATATATATATTTTTTTTTTGATATGTTATTTATGGAAATTGTTTTTGAAGAACCTCTCAACATAATTAAAAGTTAAGCATAAAGGATTTATATTCTACAACGAAATTAATTATTTCAGTTCCCGATCGACAACCAGAGTAGCCAGATAGGCCAAGTGGGGGATGTATATTTGAAATGAAAATTGGTCGATTTATAGCCCAAATCTGACAATTCTCATAAACATCAAGCGAGGCTCCTCAGTAACATTCCTCAAAGCACGAATATACCATGAAGGTTATTCACATACAGGTTATGAGTTTCGGAGAGTTTAAGTCTTCGTTCACCCTGACGACATAAACAAGCTACCGCAAATTCTGCAAATTGTAAAAGAAGATACAAATTATTACATATATGCATGAATAGCTCACCTAAAATGCTTTCTTTATAAAGACGAAGGACACATCGCCGAAAATTGCACAAACCCATAGATAATTAAGAAAGACCAAAAATACATGACAAAATAGGATAAAATAGAAGAACAATAGGCAACGGTCGAACAAAGTGAAATGTTCGAAAAAGATTACGCTGCATCAGGAACAACTATATAGGAAACAGAGAAAATGGATCAAAATTACAAGACACAACAAAATTAGATACACGTATCCGCCCAAGCGTTTCGACTCATCAAGAAACTCTTGGAAACTTCAAAATCCCCTCGTGGACCTGCAAAACAGTCATTTGGGACCACAACAGAGTACATTAAGTATCCTGGATCCCAAGCAAGTTCAACAATTTCAGAGGTTGTAATAGTGGAGACTTAAATCCAAATAGGACCACCACAATTAACAGGAATCCAAAAAACAAAAATTCACTATTATATAGTACGTCCGATTAAAAACCTACTCGCAGAACCAAACAAACTACTAAGCTACTGTCAACTAAAAAGCCTTCTAGAAAGAACAAAAGAACAAAACGAGTTATCAAAAGAGTATGTAAATAACATTGAAGATTTTACACATTTTCTCGAAGATGTAGATCCTAACGCATCTGGACGAACTTTAAAAAAGACCACTCATCGTTTTAACAAAGAAATTAAAGAAGCATAAAACCACAACTCAAAATGATATTCAACTTGATTCTGGAAGTTACCCTTCTATACACGCTTAGTCAAGCCCCTGTAAATGAAAACTTGAAATATACTACAAAAAAAAAACATAACTTAAAATATATTATCTATATGTCGATATGAATGCAGGATTTTCTTGTTGGCACAAAATTCGGAGAAACTATATGCTCTCAAACTCTAGTAAAAAATCGCAGAGTCATTTACACAGACGCCAGCAAATCCATTAAGTCCAAATCAGTAGGCAGTGCTTGTTTTTGTAATTATAAATAACCATGCTTCTATTTTCACGTCCAAACATTATTATTATATTATTATTGATAATGCGACGAATATTACACTTAAAGATAAGAATCAAAATATTCTAACAATCACTGACTCATTAAGTTCCTTATAATCTTTACAAAAACCCCTTCATATTTGAAGTATGGGGAAAGATCTATGAATTTTCAGATAAATCGTCTAATAAAAATATCAAATTTTTATGGATTCCCTGACACATCGGAATAGACGGAAATGAAGCTGATTACGTCCTGGCCAAACAAGTGTCTGAAAACCATCCCTACGATTCAATCACAATCACTTTCATCGACCTAAAAGAATACTTTAAAAGACGAACAAAAAAATAAACTCTAGTATACACATAGTCCAGGAAGCAATGAAAAAAGTCATTGTTTACTTCAAGCTATATCTCATAATAAAAAGGCGAAACTTGATTGGTTTGCGAATAAAAACCTCCCTAAGGACATTATAAGTATTATAAAAAGATGTAGATCAGGCCATTGTAGCCTCACTGCTTCCTTATTTTAGATAGGACTAGTTACTATCATGAATAAAATTTATAAGAATTTCTTCTCTTGCAATAGTATGTATATGATATCCCGTAATTTAAATATGAATAGTGAGCAATTGGAATTGACAATCAGCGTGGGGACAACAAACAAATTTTTTTTTTCGATTGCTCTTGTCCGATACTTGATATTCAATACTACCATGTCAATGGTGTAATTTATTAAAGTTGTTATTAAATAATTATTTACTGAAAGTGCATTTAATAATATATAAATTGGGAATATATTAAGTAGATGGCGTTATGTCAACTACAGTTATCATATTTATTCATGTTTCACTTTAACTACTTTAATTTGCAACTGTAGAATGTCCTATATATATATATATATGTGTGTGTGTGTGTGTTATTAACACTGCTGTACAATATCGGTGCCAATTTGTTCTTTTTTTTTCAAAGTCATTTCAGTTCACCTTTTTAGGTATCACTTTATACGCCCGTACATAAGAGTCAGTATTAATGAGCATGCTTTTACATAAATATTCTACATCGAGGGATATATATGTAGAATTTGTGCTATAAAAATATGTCACAAGCATCAAGCGCTAAGCATTAAGTTGGCAAATTAGAGCGATCGGAATGTACGCAATTTGTTGCAGCGCCCGATCGTAAGCAATTGGTTCCCTCTAGACCACGAGAGACGAGATTCCCAAGCGCTTTAAATGGCCAATCTTCAAGGCCAGTTGATAAAATACTCGATTTTTATTAAGAATTTAATTAGTTTTCTTATCTCGAAGTAGCTAAAAAATTATTCGATGCAAAATTGTACTATTCCTATAACATGTGCGTAAAAACGTTACACACACAGGAACAATATTTTTTGACCCGCCGGGCGTAAAATTCAACTTTACGCCTCCGGAGGCGTAAAATGTAAATAATTTGCAAATGGAGTTGTAAAATTGAATTTTACGCCCGGCGGGTCAATAAATAATGTTGTTATTACAGGCGTAAAGAAAGGCATTTTACGCCCATAATACGAAAACTACTATTTTTCGATACTGGTTCGGTAAATTCTGTAGTAAATATATATATATATAGTCAGTGACTGCGTGTTTATCATTCGACGACATCAAGTGGTTATTGCGTAAATAAACAACACAAATTATTATAGTTAAACGAATACGCGAGATACATGGAAATATAGAAAAATATTGCAATTGTACACGATTTCCAGGTCATCCACATGAATTAACCAAGTCAACATTTTACGCACACATATACGTAAAACGTCATTTTACAGACCCGTGTATCGAAAAATATTTTCTTCAAATTGGTTTGGTATAATAAAATTATACTATAAGATATAGTCCAATTATTATAAGCAATCAATCTTTATAAAATACCTTTCTATTTAAGACCAATTAAATGGACATTTTTTATTGAAATATAGTAGAACTAATTTTTTATTGAAAGTCATCATTTTAATTGGATAAATTAATTGTGTGGTATTATAAAAAACAAAAAAGGTTATATTATATTTTTTAATGAAATGATGTAATTACAACATTGTTTTAGGTCCATAACATAAATCAACACTAAACTTATAGAATATAAAAATTATTAATGTGTACAAATAACAAATAAGCAGATGTAAATGAAGATTTTTAATACACGAATCGAATAACATTTTTATAATAACAATTTTTTCATTTTTTAAATTATAATTTTTAATTTGAAAATCTGTATTTCATTTTATTGAAATCAACTATGATGTGATAATGATTGAACAGTTCTTATGAAGGCGTCGAGGCGTCAGTGACAGATAAAGCACCTTAACTCGAACAAGCTGTTCATTGTGAAGATACCAGGTTCGATTTCCGATGCTGCATTTCTTGGCTTACAGGAAAACAGTGTACGTCCGGTTGCATGTCATCCAGGTGCTCGTAGTCAGCGCGAGCTTGAATGCTCTCTACCCCGCATCTCTACTGACGTTCCAGTCAATATTCATGTCAGGGGAAATAGTCTTGGGACAGGTATAGTAGTCAGTATATAGGTTTTTTAAAACATTTTTTCCATGCCATTAGACGTACACGATGATAGGGTATGGAGAATGAGTGGTCGACTGAAGATTGACCGACTTGGATTGGTCATCTATACGTAAGAACGCCGCTTTAAAAGCTGCAAGTGAAAAGTCTTTTGGGTTTTTTCAACATAAGTGACTATATTGGGTTGACCTGAAAGACTGAAGAGGAAATGCAGATATATACATCAGTGAAATGTTTATTTGAAGTTCTTAGACCAGTAATGGTGATCAATGATGATGATGATCAATGATGATGATGATCAATGATGATGATGATCAATGATGATGATGATCAATGATTATGATGACCAATGATGATCTTCTGCCCTGGATACGAAATGTATTAATTTTGCTTACATTTACTATACAGATTTCAAAGTGTCCTACTATGATCTTATCACGCTTCCGTACATTAGCATCAAAAATATTATCAAATTAAAGGGCCAAAATTTCTTGGGGCACGTCGTCTTTAGAGTGACAGTGTTGTTAGCAAAACAACGGATGACAGCTACGGATAACTTTTCGAGTAACAATTTTCGCACCTAAAGATAGAGCGCACCACTAACGGAGTACAAATTAGCGAAAGAAAAAAGAAGAGAGAAGAAACCTTTCACCAAACATTTTCTCAGTGTGGATGGAAAGAATGAAAGGCGCGGCGAGCATCCTACACGAAAGGGCACAATAAGTTAAAGGAAGGCGGGCGACGGCATTGAATAAAGAAAGTGAACGGCGTGCCAAGATATAACAAAAAAAGAAAGAAAAAACAAAAAAAAAAAAAAAAACAGAAGGAACGAACTGAAAAGGGCTATAATACCATAGATAAAAGTAGGCGAGGCGTTGGCCTCACATGAACTTTTGGCTTTGTCAGATGCGGACATCCCAGGCAGCCGCCGAATCCTGCGAAAGGAGGTGGATGCTGTGGAAGAGGATGAGGAGTGACCTGGTTTCGACTTCCCACCCACCCACCCGAGGTCTCGCTCCTATTCTCTCCACTTCTCTCGTTATGTCTCTATTCGCCTCTCGTTCCCTCCAGCATCCAACCCCTATACCCGTCGTCTCCTTCGCTCTCTCTCTCTCACTCTCTCGCGCGCGTCCCTTTGACACGTTTCCCCGTGCCCTCCAACCTCTTCGCCATCAACGTACTCTTTTTCTACGTAATTCTCTCACTTTATTTCACTCTTGCTTTAATTCCTTCTCGCGCTATCCCGCTCCCGAACGATTCGCTATTCATCCTCCGTCGTTCCCGTCCCGTCGCGCCCCTCCGGCACCAAGTCTTCGCTCCCTTCCAGACTTTTTATCTCGCTCCAGCGCCCTTTTTTCCGTAGCGCCCCGTCACCTCGCTCCCTCGCGAGAAGAAGGACCCAGCTTGATCGAGCTTGCGCAAGTTCCCGACGTGCAAACGACGAGAAGCGCGCGGTAAGGGACTTGCGCTACGCGTACCAAGTAAAAAAAAAAAAATGTAGCGAGTGTACATATACGAGAAGTCCTCGTGACTCTTTTTGGTATTGGGAAAGTATTGGAGAGGGGAGCTTTTATTTTTTGCCGAGGCATGTCCGACAGGCAAAATAAAAGCAAGGAACGGCCGGAAAAATATCGTTGGGCGTGCTCTTCCGACAGGGGAATTACATTTTTTGGCGCCGAGCATCTCGCTCTTTAATCGTCGTCGGCCGCGTCTGATTTTATAGGATTCGTCCAGTTCCAGCTGCTATAATACGTATCCGGCCTTATTTAGGAAACGGGTGGGTGCTTGAAAAGCTTTTAATTATAGCTCTCACGTTCTATAAGCAAATGCACGAAAATTGAGCGACATTCTCGTCTTGGTTTATCGAGAGCGTCATTTTTATGTCACCCCCATAAAAACGCGATAACGCGTATAGTTATTGTATACGTGTTGCGCATCCCTTGACTGTGTCTTCGTCTATAGCCGCGGTGTGGATGGTATTTTTTAATTGGTTATAATTTCACCGTTAATGAAGTTTTTATATATACTGGTTTCTTTTTCGACGGTGAAACGTTTGAGCTTCATTCTTTATATAATTGTGTTTGCGAGTTTTGTTTTTGTTTATTAATTTGATTTGTACGTGTGTTTTATCGGAGCTTTTTTATTTGCTAAATGTTATTCATTTTTTATGACAATTAACGCGAGCGTTTTATGTTGGAGGTGTAATAACGATTCATTCAATAATGTCCACAGGCGCATCAATTAATTGGTGAAAATAAACGGTAAAATATGTAGAATAGATGGACTAGATGAACGAAAAAAAACATAGAAAACCTGATATTTGTCTACATTTCATATAGGATTGGGAGTCCGAAGTACATCCATCCAACTACATAATTGCTCTAGTAGAAATTTATGCATTTGTTTTCTGGCACTGTCCACTTCCCCCATGACTTAAACATAGTTGACATCTAAACTGTCTAAAAATTAGCTGAAAAATGTTTTAATATCTACACACTAAAAAAAATGTAGGGCTTACGGCAATGGAAAGTTTTAAAATCGTGCAAAGGCTGAGGGAACTATTGAGATTGTTACATTCCCTATACGTATAGGTGTAGCAATCAAACTTTTAGCTGAAATGGAAATATTATTTGTTTGCTATCGTCAGATTACGCAAATCGTTACAAGAACAAAATATATCTATATGCTGCAAAACATCGGTATTGCTGTGAGAGCTATACTTAATGCTGAGGTTGCAAACTGTATATTGTTCTCTACACGTGTACTAAGCGGCTATAAACATTTTACGTTCTCCTGCATTTGTTTTCCACCACTCTTGTCATAAATGTATCCGCCCGCGTTGACAAGTATAATTCTCCAACAGATGAAAAGTGCGACGATTCATTAAAGAAGATATTAAGGCCATATATTGTTCAGGATGGACGATTGGGTAAAGAACAAATTGGTGAGCTGGGGCTTGGAGAAGTACCAAAGCGAATTTGAAGGTTAGTACACCTTATTAACGGGCGAAGCAGCCATCACAAATACGAGTTGATTTCTCCCAGTTTCGTAATACGTTATTGCTCTCATAGCAATACTATATAGCTCAAATGAAAAAACTACTTTCACAAAACTAATATTGCTGAGATAGTTATACCGTATCGGTACAGCTTCCTGAAATAAAAAGAATTATTCGGAGAAACAAGTTATCGTTGTAAGCTCCAAACATTTTTTTCAGTGGTAGGGTGGAGGCAATATTCTTTATCCCCTTAAATGAATGTATTAGAGAAACGATATAGGTAACGGGCATAAAAATGGAGCACACTCTCTAAATTCAATTTAGTGAAATTTCACTCTTAAACAGTGAAAATTCGGCCACTCTACATTGGAGTGAGTCGGAGAGATTACGTTGCAAACAGAGTGAAATGTCACTTAAATGTCACTCTTAAACAACATTGTATTTTTATTAAAAATTATGTTTTAAATGTATTATTTATAATATTTTTTTATAATACTTTATTATAACAATTTATAATAACATTTTTAAATCATTACAAACAAAACTCTAACGATGATTGCAAAAATATTTAACTTCATAAAAAAAAAAAAAAAAAAAAAAAAAAAAAATAAAAAATATTACAAAATATCGTAGTGTAAAAATTACAATTATCGAGTACCAAATTTCTCAGCAACCATACTTGAGCCAGTATTTGTAATGAATTCAAATAACTTTTCACAATTTTCATTTTCGGGAGTGCATTTTCGTATAATAAATTATTCTACGTGGGGTATTCACGTTGCATTTTTTATGTAATGAAGATAAACGCGCTTTACATGCGGTGATTTGATTTTATTATGCCAGTTACGAATGCACGGGTGACCCCGTTTACGAAATAAACTTTTCGTATTTTTTTTTTCTTTTTTTTCGTAAATCTTTCATCAAAATGTATATTTTTATCTCGTAATCAGACTAGCGGAGAATTATCAGAATTTTACGTTTAATTAAACAGATTTATTTCACATTTTTTTTTCATATGTCTTCCAAAGCCCTCGTTACATATATATTTCGTTATCCACATTCGGCGGCTTCCACAGATCGCATCTGGCGTGTTCGTGTAACAGTCGTATATCGGTTTATTTGCATTTGCGAATATATCCGTAACTTGTCCGCTAATCAGTTGTAGATTTAATGCTTTTATCTTATCCCTAGTAGAAATTTATCCATTTTTTTCTTACACTATCCATTTCTCCTATGCTTTTAACATGGTAAATATCTGACTTGTCTAAGAATTAGCTAAAAAACTTTATTATATAAAAGTCGAACATTTGCAGTCAATATTCTGTTGTTTACGTTGTTAATTTTGCATTTGTTTGGAAGTGATGCAAATATCTCTGGGCTGTCCGGAAATTTGCGCAAAAGAATATTTATTTTACGACAATTACTCCATTTGCATTTGCTCTTTGAATTGCGCCGTAATTAATTTTGCGAGGCATTTGGCGAACAATAATTATGAATTTATCAATGTCGCGGGGCATTTCGTTTATCCCTTTGTACTTGAGCGTTGAAAATTTTAAAGTTGACCTAAAGTGGTACGATGTCTTAAAATTTATTTTAAAATCTAAATTTGCTCTTTATTTTGAAATTTTGCGTTAATATTAAAATTATTAGAATTTTCAATTTCTGGTATTGATCAGTCAATAATGCCTCTTCGATATTAAGCGCAATGTCTACTTTTAGAAATTAGCGACAATCAGTTGCAATATTCGATTTCTTTTGTTCCATTGGTTCTTTCAAAGAGAAACTAATGTTCCGATTCTAGGGGCTGCTACTTGACACGAGCTGTTTACTACCTCTCCGACGAGAGCGCAGTTAATATTCCAAATTCAACATGCAAGTCAACTCCTTTAGGTTTCTAGTTTATCGGGGGACGAACACTAACAGAGGAACTAATTCATTGTGCTGCCAAATTTTGAAGCTACGTCTCTATTCGAGAGCCAGTAGAGTATCAAATTTTCATCTCTCCTATTTACTCATTTTCATAAATTTCACAAGCCATGTTTCTCATAAAAATAAAACAAAGCGAATCATATTAAAATATGAGCGGGACTTTCATATTAAGATATGAGGTGACGTTTACGATTTCGAAATACATTCGAAAAGCATCGCAAATCCTTTAAAAAAAGATACCTAATTTTATTTTAAATTGTGTTAGCGATGAAAAGCTAATTTCGCAAGTTAGAACAGAGTCAATTTTTTATAATTTAGTTTCATATTTTTTATAGTTTTGGATTATTGTGTTATTTTGTATATTCCTGTGGTTTTTCAAATCGCTGGCTTAAACTTTTTGTTAGGATTAAAATTATATTACTAATCCACGAGAACGAAATTTCTTAAAAGTTTGTGGTGGGTTGTAGCGTTGAATTTTAAAAGCAAAAATGGCTGGAAAACATCTTACCTGAATCTCGCAAAACAAATATTGATAGTTATAATTTAGATTATTTTAAGCGTTCATTTCTTATAGTCGGAAATATTGGAATTTATATATAGTACCAGTCTTATTACTAAGTTTTCCACGCGTTAAAAGTTTTTAAATTCAAAAGGAAACATTTTTATTTCTTCTCGACTCCGTAAGTTGAAAAGTATTTTAAAGGAATGTTGAAAAAAGTTATTACGCTTTACATTATATACGAGTATTAGTTAAAAGTTTTCTATACTTTTATTACATCAAGTCAAAATACATCAATTATATTTCGTCGTTAATTTTTATTTTAATTGGCAGACTCTGTATATCCATTGGAGTCAGCAATCGACGAAATCATTATAGTATCGACACTTGGTCCAATTTTAGAATTGAAAATCAATGAAATTGAAATTGTGGGTCAATTGAAATAAATTTATATAATTCCAGCTTTGATTTCCATAGATGTATTCTTTACAATAGAAGAGTGAAATGGAAGGATCGAAATTGAATAAATAAAAAAGAAATGGCATAATCCAGAAGAAGGTGGGCAAAAATTTCGACAGTATATCATTATTTCGATGTTTTGATATTTTTACATTTCACCCTCTAAACGTTTCGTCACAGAGAAGTTTCAGTAAAGTTTTGGAAGACCGTAAATGTCCTACCTCGGAAACGTTTCAAATATAAAAAATATTTATAATAAATATTTTATTCTAAAATCCCTTTTTTTATTCTTTTAAATAAGCGATACAATTTTTTTTTTCAATTTTACAATAGAATAAATGGAATTTTTAAGCTATAAGATAACATTTTTTTGTTTTTTTTTCTTATTCGTAAGATCAAAAAGCGGATTTTCCATTTAGAAGTTACTTTTGAAACGTTGCTGAGATAGGACAATTACGGTTTCAGAAGCGTTACCACAACTTCACGATGACGAAACTTTTAGTGGGCAATATTTCGATATTGATCTACATTTGAATATTTATCGACAAACTTGAAATGCGTGCCAATATACCAATCGAGATTCAGCAGATGTGTAAAAGACAGATTCAAGAATGAACAGAATTTATAGCTGCGGGAATTAGAAAAGTCGAGAATTGATGGAATCATATAAATTGAGAAAATTGACAATACAACGTAACTGAAAAGAAGATCAGCAAACTAGAAACAAAAATTAAAAAAAAAAAAAACTGATAAAGTGACAAAATCGACAATGAGAAATTGGCGAAGTGGGATTATGAAGTGTGGTATGTTAAGTTATGGTTGATATTAATCAGTAATTTCCGTTTTGTTCAGTTAATCATAGAGTTATTAATTTTAACAAAAAGATAGTTATCTTATGAAAATGTTAAAATTTCTTAATAATTCTACAATTTCAGTCAAAAAATATGTATATTGACAGTAGACCTAGTCTATATCCGTGTCTATATTGACAATGTATTATAAGATTTGAAAATTGATCGAATTATACCTTATTCACAAACGGTATCAATTTCAGCAAATGCTGACATTAGCTCTCTCCGAATATTGGTCTACTCTCATTTTAAAAATCCTTTAATAGCTTTCTTCGAGATTGCTCGAGTGAATGCGATTTCCATAAAGAGCCTCTATCGGTCGAAAGAAAGCGTCGGGTCTCAAAGGTTCCAGAAGCGCGACGCTCAATCGTACATTAAAAAAAAAAAAAGAAAAGAAAAGAAAAGAAAAGCTCAATGGCACCCTGTCAATAAAGGATCTTAGCATTCCAAGTGCCATTCAGGTGAGCTCAGTTTCAGAGTCGATCGCAAACGCATACCAAATATACATACATACACACACACATATATATATAAGTATACATATATATATATGTATGTGTGTGTGTGTATATATATACGTCTTATGCCTTTGGTATAACCACACCCTGGTGAGACTTCCTGCCAAACTACCAGCGACACGAAGAGCCAAGGCGGGGCTTACTACAGGCATCTCAAGATTTCTAGAAACTTCAATTGGTCCCCGGACTTATAAACAGTCATTTCTGGGTGGACTCTAATCTCAAATCCACACAAGCAGGCAATGAACATCAGCCAGAATTTCTATATATTCCTCCCTTTTCTCTCTCTCTCTCTCTCTCTCTCTCACTTTTCGTTCTCGATCTCTTTGTTTCTACTTTTCCGCCCACGCGTGCTGCGTCCTTCTCGCTCTAAGCACTCGCTGTATCCATTAATTTAATTTCGCCTCATTCTAATTATAAATCTTGAATATGTATTCGAGATGATTTATGGAAAGTCATAAACAAAAGCAATAAAATTTACACGCCGTAAGATCGTTTTATGTATCGCGTTATATGTCCATGCACTGTGTTTTTTAATTATCATTCTCTGCTTTTAATTAATTCTTTAGTTATAAATAATTCTTGATCATCATTATATTATTAGTATTTGCTACTGATGCATGTATTATTATTATTAGATAAGAAGTGATGAAATTTAGAAGTTTTATTTCTGAGTTTCTTTACATTTTCCAGTAGTAATCAGGTTTCTCTGAGATGTTCTGTTTCAATCCTAAGTTTTGGTGAATAAATTACCTGTCAATCAAACTTAGTAATTATTAGTGAAATAATTAATTAAATAAACTAAGAGGAAACTTATTAATTTTGTGTTTGAATGTAGTAATAAATACAGTGAATTTTATTTTTTGTTTAGGACTTTATTGAATTTCGCATTTTTTTTTCAGTCCAAATAACAGACACCAATACCATGGGACAATATGACCTTGTAAACTTTTATTTATTTATAGATTCGAATATTTTGCTTTTATGCAATGTATACTTTCATCGGGTGATAGTAATAACAACAATAATAATTATTTTTATACAGTATGTATAAATGAAGAGCTTACTTTACGTATTTTTACATTGTTCGATGTACGCTAGAAAATGTTTTTATACAAATGTGATTGCCACCCTCACCTTCGACACGCGTGACAAATCCTCGCATTCTCAGAAAACATTTTTGCTGATGAGAAGTTGAGGAACTATTAAAGACAAAACAAAACAAAACAAACATATAATGACTTTAATAAATGTTCATTTTATTTTGAACGCGTATGACATATAAAAAAAAAAAACTATAACAATAACTAAAACTGAATTTCAATTTTTTAATTGTCATGAAAACAATGTTTTGAGCAGTTATACATTTTAGACGTTTAAAAGAGAGTAATAAACACTATTCAAAAGTAGATGCACGTATAAGTATGTAATAAGTTACATCTTTTTAAAGAATCTATAATTTCCAATTTTATTCTTAAAAGGTTGCACATTGAATTTGAAACTTACTTTATTTAAAAAAAGTCGATTTTTACGTTTACTTATTGCAAAGTAAATCTATATCGTTGAAATTAAAAAAAAAAAAAAAAAAAAAAAAATGAAAACTGTAGATGTTTCAAGTTTGATCTTGGTGTTTTTTACGTTATTCCGATACTCCTTTTACACACGGTGAGCTTGGAATTAGACTGAAAACAATGTATTTTTAGGTCAACCATATTATAGTTAATGCAACAATTTAATGCTTGGCGCAATCGTTTCTATGGTTGATACAACCGTAGTATATGGTGGATACAACCACAGTATGGTTACTAGAACAATACTTTTTTTTTCCACGCATACTTTCCACGTATACACTTTTTCTTAGAAAATCAATTATGATATATGTTCAGGATAATTGTTTTCTTTTTAAATATCTTATTTTTTGAAGTTTTATTTAATACGTAATATTTAAATCTCAATATGTTGATAGGTTCTTAAAATGCTTATCATTTATATAAATGCGATTCAAAATTGTCTCGCAGAACAAATACGTGCTACCGCAGTATTGACATCATTAACTTAAATTAATATATATTTCTTTTTTTTTAATTTATATCATTGTATATCAATACATTTATATATTATATGAAAAAAAACTTAATATTAAACCAAAATTATTTCACATAAGTGGCATATTTCGAATATAATTATATTTGCGCGGCTTGAAATTTCCAGCTATTTCAAACGTCGATTTGCAACCTTCATAAATTTTGTAGAATCGTATAAAATTTCCAACTGAACATATAAAATTAAGCTTTGCGAACAACTTTGACAGCGGCAAAATTGTTTTGCATTCCCTCGCATGACTTCCAGCCTTCCGGCTAAATAATAACGGCGGATATTACCTCAAAATTAGCACAGCTGTTAGTTGAGAAATTACTTGTTGTTTCCGTGTTTGCGTTTCACTTTACTGCCTTTTCAATTACATCAACTCTAGCATTGCATTTTTACGTATTATTTCGAATTATTTAATTATTTGTCGAAAAATTTCAGCTTTTATTTTAATCATATTATATGCTGTGATTATGACGTTGTCATAAAATAATGATTATACATATATTCAAAGTATTATATTGTTTATTAGAGAGCAGCATTCATTTATTAGTGAAATCATGATTACTTTATATATTACATTACAAATACACGAGTAAAAATATGAAGATTTAAAATTTAAGTTTTACATTCTGAATGTCAGAAGAGTGATTTTTTTTTAAATTTTGTAAGAGTACTCTCTCTCTAAAATGTTTGGAGTGGAAATGGAAAAAGGTTAAGAGTGAACATTTTATACAAACAAACAAATCTATGTAATTTTAAACCTACGTTTATATTGTTCTGTTATATTATTGCTCTAAATTGAAAATCAAACCTAGCTTCTGTCCGGAGTTCAATTTTCAGTCTGGAAGAAGTGAACTATTGAATTATGTTTTATTTCCGTCTCTTTTGTTTTCAAACTTTGGTCAGTGTTGTCGAACACCATTTTGCCTAGCCTATTATCGCTTCTTAAAGTAGACCACCGACGAGAGATTCTTCATCACGTACGACCTTGGTTTGGGTAAAATAAAGTGTTCTTCGGTAATGCGATTGCTTACTCCGAGCCGATGTGTACTACTTGACACGCGATACATCACACCTCGAGATATTTTCGCGAAGATTTTTCGTACCCTGACCAACTTTTTCATAAGGTTCGACGAATTCGGACAACGTTGACGTAAATGTTCCTTCTATTTTCACCCTCGGAATGAAATTCCTAATCGTCAATATATTTCAAATTAAATTAAATGAAAATCCCTCATCTCGTGGGTTAGAAATCGGTTATATATGTACACGAAATTATAAAGAAGATTTAATCTTCGAAATGTCAGCGGATGTCAAGGCTATACGGGTTCAACTTTAGTATCGGTGTACATGTAGCAAAAGCAAAAGAGTGGACGTACACTGACATGACAGATTACATTTTATTTTTACTACTGACTGAATTCAATTGAAAGTTTCTCTCTTGGCGCCTCTTACGTAATTGTGAAATTTCATCATTTGTCACGCGTAGTCGATTTTTCAGTAAAGAAAATGCAATTGTCATTTTATTTATGCATTTGTATATTTTTAGTCGGTTGTGGAATTGGCAACGTGTGAATATTTATATTTGTCTGGTCAGTTAATAGCAGCCGTAATGGAATTTTCATTTTGACATATATGCAATTTTTGCTTTAAATTCGAATGCTTTGATTACTTATTGTTTGCGGAATGAACTAATTTAAAGTTCTTGAATAAAAATTCACTCGTCAATAAGAGTGACCATTTTCTCCAGACAGATGTCTCATTTGTAGAAAAGTGACTTTTGTCTAACAAAGTAGACATAATGTTATCTTTTTAGAAACGAATATCAATCTCACTGTATACGAAAATGAAATTTTCTCTTACTGAAAGGAATAAGGACAGTTTTACTCTTTTAAAACTGAAATGACACTCGTTTCTGAAATACGGAAATTAATTAATTTAAAAATGATAAGCCCTAAATTTCGATGATAATTTTGATAAATAACTTATTACACCAAATTTAAAGAGAATATCATTTAAGGGAAGAGAGCTTTCAAAATTTCTTAGAGTAAAAATCCAGCTACTCTTTTAAATGAGTGAATCGTTCACTCTTGATGTAGTGAGGTTATTGAGATTCACTCTAAAAATGACTAACATTTAATTCTAGAAAGGGTGAAGCGTTCACTTTTTTTAAAAAGTGTGACTCAATTTATGCGGTAGGAAATTTATAGAGAGAAGATTCAACGGATAATTGATTGACAATTGTTAATATTTTAAGAGTAAAAAATCCTTTTAAGAGTGGACACTTCTCGACTTTGATATAAAGAGAATATTGAGTAACCCTTATTTCGAATTCGATACGTATAGACAAGTTATCACGAGACCTTATCGATAAATTTCGTGTGCCATTTTATTCAGAATGTGTATAATTTTTATATATCTTCAAACTAGTCATGAAATTTTACGATATCAGAAATGATCATATGAAAATATACGAATTATATTTATTATAAAGCTTTTTAGAAACATTTTTATATAAACTTTTCTAGAAATTCGAAACGAATAAAATTCTATTAATAAAGCACAATAATTTTTGAGATTTGATTTCCAACATTTGGTCGTAAAACGTTTTCCTTCGTACCTAACTGCAAAGACCCTTACGATAATATTTGTTCCTAAGTTCAATACCGAAAAACTCGAGTGTTTGGAAGGCTTGAAACTTCTCGAGTGACTTGTTAGAATTTTCCGTGTTTCCGTCGCTCGAACCTATTTTTTTATTTTTATTTTTTATTTTCAGTTTCTTTTTTTTTTTTTTTTGTTAACCACACGTTAAAATGGGAAATCGTAAAAGGAGTTTTGTAAAAAGAAAAATGTTTTTCACGAACATTTGCGCAGAACATTATTGCGATAAAAAGAGAGCGAAAGATGGAGTTATTAACAGTTGTGAAATTGTAATGCTGCCATTTCGAAATCTTTAAGTCGCATTTATCTGCTGCTTTTCGTGTAACTAGTTTCCTGTAAAGTATTTTTTATTTTCTCATTTTAGAGCGCTTTTTATTCTCTTGCAGATTGCCCCATTTCCTTTTCATACTCACTTGTGACGGATACGCAAGTAAACTTACTTGACGGAGGCAGTAAAGGCAGTGATAAGAGCCAACGTATATCAGTCACAAGGATCGATGCGAAGAAGCACCCAGGAGACGCGCCGGAGTATTCTCTAAGAGCAAAGCAAAGATAAAGTGATTAAAGTCCGCGGCCAAGCGAAACAGGGGAATTTCTAGGGAAAATAAAGAATCAACGTAAATACCTTAACTGTAAAAAATGTGACAATATACATAATCTGAAAAAGAAAAAAAAGCAGCACGGTATACCTGTGCTTTTCGAATTTATTTCGAGTTAATGTTAAAGGAAATTGGAAAATTCCTTGCCGGACAATTTATTACTTAAATACAAATCTACATGTGCGAATTTGTAGACAAAGCAATTGAATTATCAGCCATCAAATTCAGAAAAAAGGTTAATTATTTAAAATGATGTTCATGAAAATGGTTGTCCTAAATACATTTATAACAGAAACAGATTGGATTTTGACAAAAGTACATCATTTATTATAAAGTACTTCAGAAAAAATACAATACTAGAAAAATTTTATTAAAACAGTTAACATATGCAATTTTGTTTCTATATTAAATGTAAAAAAAAGAAAAAAAATTACGCATACATAAGCAATTCAATCCTAATATTGAGACATAAAGTCCACTTATGGAAAAGCACCCCTAAATAAATTGTTCGGGGTCCGAAATGACACCCAAGTGGGTATAAGCTAGATTATAAAGTATATTTTTTACATCAAAGTGGAGTTTACCGAATTAACTACACTTACTTACGAATTGTGATGGAATTTTTTATATCTCTAGAAAAGTAGGATTATAATCGTATTGTATCGTATAGATGAAACACAGAAAGAATTTTTAAATTCATAATTGTAGCAAGAGAAAATAGTAATAACAAAAGCAAAAATTTAGAAGAATATTTCATTACAAAAAAATACTACTGTGAAATCACCATCAGATTAAATTAATTACCAGATATACCTATAATTGTTTATATTCCTTTACTTTCGTATCGTATATTATTTAAATTTAAAGCTTATTTGAAAATTAAACAACAGTAGAAGCATAACCACTTTTGTGCTTAATGTATCAAAATAAAACATCATATACTATACACGTTAACGCACAGACAGATCAATGATTGATAAATGACAATAAGATTATCTGAAACTTTTTCTGATCGCTCAAAACGAGAATTATACATGAAACTGACGGATTTTTGATACAAAAAAAAGTGTTCGTTTTTACGGGCTATTTGAATCCGATAACGCGATAAGCTCGTTACGGAAAGCCTTTTTTTTCGAACGGTGACGCAAAAGCTAAAATTTATTATCAAGACATTACTATCATGATCCAATAAATCCCGTGCTTAAAATGATACTTTTTTACCGCCAACGTTTCATTTTTTTACGCCCAACTAACCTCGCATCCACGTACGTTCGCAATTTTGAATTAATTTCGGCCATAATTTTGCCGAATTGGCAAATTCACGATTTTTATGAATAACGTCCGTCAGGGCGATAAAGCTGTACATTCTCCAGGCACTTGACGGTTAATGAAAATTTATGTACTTCGGGTCTGTACGAATCTATTTTACATGAATTTTAACTTCAATTAAAACCCAGCCTGATTAATGGATAATAAATGATGGATGTCAACATCAGGGTTCTCACATTTATCAATTATTTTTATTTACAGTAATTATATACTTTGAGCGGTTTATATGCAATATTTGTATACTGCAATGCGATTAAAGGAGGTATATTTAAAATTTTATATAGTCTGCATGGTATTGTTTATATATAGAGTGAATTTTTTATCTTTTCTGTATATTTTTTTTTTTCAGAAACGAATTTTACTTTTAATCGGCGGTTGTATAATTGAGCGGTATTAAAGTTAAGGGATAATTTCGAAAAGATTATCGGTAATTGTCACGAAAAAGTAGAAATGAATAGTAAAAATATTCAATTCGAGATGTCGGAGCAATGATTAATCGAATTTATTTAATTGAATTGAAAGAATCTTCTCTTGGATTTCTCGTCGAGTGAAATTTCTCTCCGGGGAGATTAGGGAAGTATTGATCACTGTTCTACGTTATATTTACTGTCGGTTGAAAAAAAGAATATAGATGTTACAATAACTTCAGATAACTCTATTACTTCAAACCCATCACCACAGGTCGGGCAAAATGCTGTATCTGGTAACTTCGATAAAGAAATTGTCTTCTTTTTGTTTTGTCATTAAATGTGGTCGATTCATGATCTATAAAAAAAGCAAAACAGCAACATCGAAATTTTCCTCTCTTAAAGTGT
Organism: Trichopria nigra; assembly: GCA_030522945.1. Lineage (NCBI taxonomy): Eukaryota > Metazoa > Arthropoda > Insecta > Hymenoptera > Diapriidae > Trichopria > Trichopria nigra. The sequence continues at coordinate 19,732 of JAPYZR010004763.1, forward strand.
TTATTTGTATAATTTTGTATAAGAATGAAATTTGATATCGTTCCATATCCTGTTTCATGTGTCGAATAGTTTGACCAATACGAGTCAATAAGCCTATTGCCTTACGTCTTATAATTTATACTTTGATAACATTTTCACATCTATATATTCATTTTTGCTTATAGTTATTCCTGGAGTAACAAATGATTTTATTTACTCTTTCATTGTCTGAAAGTGAACATGAAAGATACTGCAATTACGATAATTCCATCAGGATTTCGTGAGTTTCAGTAATTGACTTCCGCAAAATGATAAAAAAAGTATTGCAGATTATAGAAATGGTCAATCGCATATGTTTCGTGCGAATGTCGATTTGAAGTAGACGATTGAAGGCTTAATCCTACGTGAATATAAAAAGCGATTAAAGCAAGATACATGATATTCGGTATTACGGTCTTCGTGCCGGATATACCGCGGATATACGGTTTAATCGCGATGCGTTGCATGTTAGGTCCGTTATAATATATTGACAAAATCTTACACGTTGATCGTGGCAAAACATGAATTAATTATAAGAACTACATTGCATAAGATCGTTATCGCCAAAAGTTATGTAAGAATGAAAGAAACAATTTTTTATCTGTCAATGATTGTGAATATTTTTGGAGAATTCCGAAAATAAAAATGTTCAACAATCCAATTTCGAAATTTTTTTTTAAATTCCTTATATTAATTTATGAAGTTTACGTCACTGCTTGCAAAACCCCGAGAGAAATTATAAGTAGAATTTCGAAATGTTCCTGAATTTTGTATTATTGAGATTTTATTAGAAATTTAGATTGTTAGATTTAGGGCCCTTCAAAAAAAAAACCTTCATCTGTATTAAAAATTTTCCTTATTCTACAGGGTGTACCAAAAGTTTGGAAAGGGTCCTGTAACTTTTGAAAGAGAAAAATTTTCGAAAATCGCTCAAACACGTGAAACGATTTTTAAAAAATTCTACTTTTCGAGACGAATTAAAAACACCCGTCATAGATGGCGCTGCGATCACTTTTCGAGCAATTATTCGACTTTTAAAATGTTTAATTTAGTAACATTTTAGCAAATAAGGATTTCAAAAATCGCCGAAACACGTGAAACCAGTTTTTTTTTTTTTATTTTTTTTTT
>JAPYZR010004764.1:0-11013 GCA_030522945.1 Trichopria nigra
TTCTTTTATAAAACTCTTCGAGTGGCTATAAATTACATTTATTTACTTTTCTCACCTTCGTAACAACTTTCGATATCATTTTATGTTTTTCAAACTTTTACAATTTCACTAGATTCAAACTCCATTATTTGCTCTGCTCGATGTTTTTGTCTATTTTTGAAATTTCTTTTCCGTATTTGCGAAATTTTGTCAATTTTGTTAGTTTCCTTGATTGCCAATTTTGTTTTATCTCGTTAGTTCTTTTATTTACATCGTCAATTTGTGTTTTTTACCTATTTTGTCTAATATATTGATGTCTTAATTTATTTATTGAAAATTAACACGATGAATATAAAACATTATATATATATATATATATCGTGTATTTTTCCTCGGTTAATACATTTACCATTGCGTTAATAATAACTTTTCAATTATAGACAATGCAGTGCATCGAAAAATCTGTAAAAAAAAACAATTTTTAGACAGTAACTATTTTATTTAATACGTTTCATTATATCTTTCATAATATTCTTCGTCATGCGTGCAGAAACTAAAACATGAAACACATACTTATTCATGTGTAAAACGTTGATGACGACTATTAAATAATCAATGAAACGTAGACATTAAAAACAAGGCTATCGGCTTACTCGATATTTTCATGCGATAGTCATAAGCTTTAGTTTGTACGCAGACATCGTCCATAAAAAATAACAAATGAAAATAACAATAACCAAAATCTATTCCATTTCTTGGAATGGAAATAAAATGGGATGAATTTTTGGTTTTTATAAAAGTGTCATTATTTCGCTTTTGTGATGCTATTCTTTCGTGAAATGACAAAACGTTAGTCTTTATAATTTTAGAGAAATATTACACACTTACTTATTGAAGTTAAGTAATAATTACACTGTAAATTAATGATATTATTAATCATGAAGGAAGAAGTAAAATATTGTTAAAGTTTTGCAATATTAATGTTTTCGAAATCATTCGTATTTTTTAAATAATTCTACTTATTTCGCGTATAGTTAAAAAAATATCTATATTTAAATAATTAATTATATCTTCATATTTTTAGTAACAGTTTCCTTTAAACTTATCGTATTTTGATAAAATATCTCGGCAGAGGATTTTCAAACTTGGCTTTTCTCTTCGAGTGAATTAAATTATCTCGAAGCCATCCTTCTTCCTTTCCAACGATTTCTGAGACACTATGCGCGTGACAAGTGTCGAGACTTATATGCAACCATCGAGTCGTCGTGTTATATATGTCTCTGTGAGATGTACATGTGATCGACGGTAAGTCTATTCTTTACGGTTTAACCGTAAAGTGTGATGTGAAATTATTTTATGGAAAATTCCCATCGCACTTGTATCGTTATTTTTTCTATAAAATCAATTTGATTTAAATATTATTATCGCAACTACTTGTGCGTGCTGTCTTGTTTATTTATAGGTCGACTTTATTTATAGGTTCTGATTTAATAATAATACGATATTATAAAAGTATGTCAGAATCTGACACTATATATTTTCAATTTTCCACCAGTAATATTAATCGAATAAAAACTTAATTGACATGGCACATTTTTAATCCCTGTCAAAGTTGTTCACAATTAAATGTGAATTATCGAATAAATATTATTATATCCTCTACATGATCATAAATTTATACGAATGTTCGTAATTTTTACATAGTTTGATCAATTGACATAATATTGTTAAATTACAGCGATTATTACACTTTCAACTAATGAATCTGTTTAATTAGCCTGCAAACGCTCGAATGTAAAGTAAATACAAATTTTATAGTATATAACAATTCGTTTCTGGAGATAGTAAAAAATTATTATCATTATTATTTTCCCTGCATATATTAGAAAATTTTGTAGGAACGATGTGAAGTGTTTACATATAAGATGTATTTTGAAATTTAAATCACGTTTGCTCCTTTCCATCTTGGAAAGAGGGATGATAAATTATCCTCCGAAAAGTCGACAAGTTGTGAATGATTACTGTGAAAAATATCTCTGCGAAATCGGTAGAAATGTTAAGTTTTGGTTCGTAGCTCCATTTTAATCAAGTAAAATGTGTTATTGGAAATGTTAAGTAATTAAAATAAATTCCATTATATGTGGTGTACCAAGATTTATTGATGTGTTCTTAAATGTATTACAATAGTGTTGATTTTGTTAAAAGATGTTACTGAGGAATAAACTGTCATTTTTTAAGTAAGAAATTTTGAATTTAATAATGTACAAGTATATTGTGATTCGTAAAGAAAATATATAAAATTGTTATATACAGCTGATGAACTTGTATTCTGTCATTGAATTCCATTAAATGTGCTTAATAAACGAAAATGGATTAAAATTATTTAACATGAATTCAATCGTTGCGATGCCTAAATCCAATTTCTTGACGTATTTGAATATTTTTCTATTCCGAATGCTTTTGAATTTCTACAAAAAAATAACGCTTTGAATTTTGATCAAATCCTTCATAAGTTTGGAAGTAAGAATCAACCGATTTTAAGCATTAATAAACATTCGAAAGTATTTAATTTCATTAATGTATAATTATTTCTCTAGTCTTTTTTAATTGCTTTTCTTTTGTCGTGAGGTAAGAAATTGGATTCGGAAGAATTCATCAAAATTTGAATCCTTTTTCATTTGCTGGGTAAACAGACATTAAATAAAGGATTGTATTTGTCATATTGAGCAAGGCATTTGAATGGATTGAATGTTGAGGTTTGATACATAGTGAATGATCTTTCTCGAATAAAGAAATTCGAAATTAATTCTGTACCAATTGTGTTATTAAAATTTTTTTTACAGAAAGACGCATAAAAACATCATACAATGAATCTTTCGATTCAAAGTTGTCATTTTGAAACTAAATGAGATTTATTGTTTTTAAAACTTTTATTCATTACATTTTTTTATTTATTTATTTATTTATTTTTTTTTTTTTTTATTATATAAATATTGAGTAAATTTTATATAAAATAATTTTAAGTGTAAATTGAATTGAAATTAGATTATTAAACTTTTTATAATAATTTGTAGAAATTCCACATCTAAAAATTTGTTGGAGGAAACAGACTGAAACCAGGTCAAGTAAATATTTTGAAACATGTAATATTCACGCGCGATTGGTATATAGAGGGTGTTTTTTAAAGTCGCAAAGTCGAAAAATCTACATAAAATAAGCAATATTGAATAAGTCGCGAAAACGAATTTATTACGTACTTTCCAATTACGTTTCGGTAATCTCGTTGCCTCCTGTGCTTTTGGAAAAGCTTGATAAGATATTTTGAAAACACGACTCTTATACAAAGTTGTAGTGCCCAACTTTGCCAGTGGGTTTTCTATTTCGTTAACACAATACTTTCTCGAGATATTCACTCAGCGACCTATAAAGAACACCGGGTATATATATAGGTATATATATCGGCTCTGGGCCGTGAAAAGTTTCGGAGGCTTTCCTCGGCGATGTACATATAAATATCCCAGAAAATTGAGAAAGGGACAAGGTGCAAAGGGAGTAGCTTATAACTGAGCTGAGTTTGCCACTTTTCCTATCGGTGAATATCGTGCTGCTTCCATCAACCCGAATTCGCTGCTAACCCCATGTAGAAACCCGGGTAGATAAAATATACAGAGCTTCGAATGGTTCCCTGCATGCAGGATGCCGCCTTATTCGCCAATAGTATATAGGCAAGTGCCGGAAACGCGCGAAAATATTATTTGTTCGAGTACATGATGAGGGAGGGGGTATCCTGTTGTCGCACACCAACCCTCGGTCGTTTCGCTATCCTCCGATACGTCATCCATCTTTATTTTATTGTGGCTCGAATCTCTTTCTTTTTCTTTCTTTATACCTTGTTCACTTTTTCAATGAAAACGGTCGTGTTGTATTATATCGTTTTCTCTATGCTATTCTTTCATCTCGAGTTCCCCGCTGTAATTCTTGGCAAAGGAGATACTCGACTGTTGTCAGGGAAATAATTGATTGCGACCTTTTTGTAAACTACATTGTGATTGAGTATTGAGTTAATTTACCAATATCAGGTAATTAGCCAGTGAAAATGAATCTTATTTGTAATCGACATATATATACATATATACCAGTCAGTTCTCAAATGGTCGTCTCTTTTATATTATTATTCGCCTAGGGCGGAAAGAATGCTTTTACCGCTTTATATTTATATTACCCATGTAGATAAAATGGAGATTTACGATTATCGAGAATTATTATTGACAGATTATTTGAATTTTCGAAGCAAAATCAAGGAAAGCATATATTTTTATTAATACAATAAAATAAGAATGATTAAATTTTACGTCACTTTCTATTAGAAAAAGTAAGAAATCCTTTATAATCAAGAAATACATATAACTAGTCCTAAAAAGTTGATCTTAAACTTGATACAAAACACTAAAACATATATATAATTCTAAAGATACGTTAGAAAAATGAAAACATTTCTATTTGTTTTTAATTTGCAAATGTCTTACTGTTCTGTACAAATGACATTATCCGAACGTTTTATCCCGCACTCTTTGTAGGCATTTAATTGTATAACCCGATCGATACAGAAGTCTCTTACTGACAAATGAAATATTTTCTTATTTCTCGTATTGAGTTTGTTTTATGAAAAATAAAAGACATAAAATTTTACGTTACTTTTGAATTATACTAAAGATTTGATTATTTTTCAATTAAAACTCCACCTCTTGGAAAATATTATTTAAAATGTTTTAGTGTATCGGTAATGTTGATGCATAGTAGACGAAGTACATAAACTTCTTGTCTAATTATATCAGAGATTGTATTAACAAAACATTTTTAGCATTTTCTCGTAGAAAAAAAAATAAAGAGATATTTACAAATCCTGATTTATTGTCGCCTATTTAAAGTGAAATTTGTAACTCCACAATGAAATTGACTATTTCTGCTTTTTGTGGTAAAATTTTTCTTTATTACAACGTCTATATCTACTTTATATCAACTTTGACATAAGACCATGATATTTAACCCTCTCAGGAACTTTGGTCGATATATCGATCACGTCTTTAGTCTTCTTTTTTCATCATATCTTTCAGCTGACAAGTTCACTTTAGATTTTTTAGCCGTTAAAAGTTAGACTTGAAAATTGAAGCTTGATAATCCAACTCTAGTTTTTGCAATATTGATAATCTTTGTTTTTGATAAATGAACAAGGTAAGTATAATATAAAAGGACCTTTTTCACATTTATATTCAAATTACAAACAATATCTATAGTATTCTATTGATTTAATCGTTAAAAGTATTTTTTTTTTAATAAAGATAATGGTATTTCTTCCTGAAATTTTCATGGAATGAATGTAGAGCTCTCGTCAACAAACAGTGAAAAAAAATAATCACTTTTTATTTGTCGATATATCTATTTCTTTATCGTTTGCTCTCTCGAAATATTTCTGTCAGTGTACAGCAATTTTGCGCCACACGAGTTCTCGGCCTCTGGTCCAAAAACCTGAAATCGTTCAAAGCCACAGCGAGAAACAATTCGTAGGATGAAAGTTCACGTTGCGGTTGAAAGATCAAGAAGCGGATATTGAGCGTCAACGTGTGAAGTTTGACGTTCGAATACAACGAGGAATGCTCGAGTTATAATTTCATTTGTGCTCGGACTTGAAAATTTGATTTGTCTATTTGATTTCACGCTGGTCGAGTTATTGTTAGTTTTAAAATGAATTTCAAATAACCGCATCGATCGTTGAAACATTTTCCGGTACAGCAATGAAAACCAGAAGTAACTGTAATTAAAAGCGTCACGTTCTGGACGATTTACATAAATTTCCCACAGCTATACCTTATACTTATATATTTAACGAACGTGTACTTAAATTTTCATGCAATTATATAAATGATTATTTACACTCGGATTATAATTTTAACGAACGCTGCAGATTTTTATTCCGTTGTTCATTTACGAAAGTACATTTAAATGCAAATTTTAAATGTACACGCGACGATGTTAATTTCTGAACAAAATGTATACGATAAAAAATGTACGCTGTGTTTTGATAATTAAAGTCGTCATTAAAGATTCGTAGACATTCATTTTATTCTGTAAACGAAGTGAATATTATACACGAAATTAAATTATTGTCATTTTTAATTCGTTTTAATATTATTTGTATAATGTATATATATGTATAATTTTATACCGGATTTGACAAAGAAATCGATTTTTCTCGTTTTTTTGAAAATTTGATGGATTCGAGAAATACATTTTTAATGCATTCTACACTTATATCTATTCTTTGACGACAAAGAGTTTCATCTGACTACGATCTTATAAACTTTGATATCTTTTCAATCTTAGATTCGGAAACAATAGGCAAATAACTTTTGCAAATTTGCAAAAATTTCTTAATGAAACTGTAAAAGTATAACACATCGGAGAAATATTTACTTTTTCGATACAAGTGTGTAAAGTTGTGTAACACACGCGAGTCCAATAATTAAAACATAATTTAAGAAAAGTCATTTGAATACTTAAGGGAAATGCAATTACAGACGATTACGTAACGAGTGATTAAAAGGTATCTTGAGAATCTGACAAATTTACCTAAACACACGGAAGTACAGAAAAAAGTTTTGATGGTATTTGTTTATTTTGTCATCTTGTTTCGAAGTTTTTACTAAAAGGTCAGCATGGTTCAATCTCTCGTGCTTTTTATCTACGGAAACAAGAAGATGAGAGGCGAAGACATATGCGGTATGTTTTCCCATATGGCACTGAGTAGACCGTACTTATTTTTAGATTTCGAGCGGACGGGTGTGATGCGATCCTTTAGCCGACAAATAATTTACAGATGTTGCCCGGTGATCGTCATAATTTCGACCAATCGCATATGATTCACTTTTTCATTGTAATGAAATGCTTTCAATAAAATAATGTAACACTTTATTTTAACATATTCCATTTCCTCCCGCTTTTCTCCATGTTATAAAGTTTATTTGTGGGCATTTTTGGAAAATTTATAGAACGGATGCTCCGCTACTTCAAGGATTTCCCTGGGGATGCCGAAGATCGAAATTTGGGCTTCCGAATGGCGACTGGCGGAGTCGGCCATTTATTACGTTTTGAATTGGATTATGAATTACGGAAAATAATACTTTTCGCGCGCGGCCTTTCGAAGGAAATAGTCGGAAGAGGTACGTCAAACTCTCGTTGGCGTCGCGCTCGAAAGAAAATCTATGGATCGATCGAGCCCAAGGGAATATCGAAAACCTTATGTCATAAAATCGTTTTTACGATCCACTTTAAGGAACCAATTAGGCTGCCGTGACCTCGATACCTCAACAACGAAAGATTTTAGAGATTCATTCTTCGCAAATAGCTTATACAGGAGAAACAGACGAAAATGAGATAGCGACGTATCTTTTGTTCGTCGAGTGCATTTCTCAAGATGATAGCGATATAAATAATATCGATATCGCCGAAATACATCACGAAGTAAATGTCTACTCTTCTTTTACGATCGCTCGTGGTTCTGCGAGGAGGCCGCGTTGCCGCATCATCAGTGTCGATGGTGGGTTGGAGAACGTTCTAAAAATAATAATTAATGACCACAATTAAATTCCCACAACTTTTAAAAGAATCGTTTCGGGGCAATTTTGGACTCTATCATCTCCTTTCGATGCGGCGCGGCAGCGTGCATGTGTTACGCATGGCTATAAGACACAGCGTCGGCGTTTAGTTTATTTCCTCTACGCAAATAGCAGCATTCAAGGTCGAATAGAGTAAGTAGAGAAAGTTCGATATATGCATAATTTCACGCGATTCTCCTAATGCTGCTTTCGAGCGCCTTTTTGTTTTTTTTTTTAAGGTTTTGCTGATTGGTCGAAGATTAAAAGCTGATAACGAACCCACAAGCAACATTTGGATGAATAGTGCAAAATTAGCGACCAGCTAAATGAAAGGAAAATGACACGTTGCAAAGTCGTTTTATCGAACGCACCTCGTAGAAAATAATTGATTTTCGAAATTTCCAAGTCACACTTTGGGTTTAATTGCTCTAAAATACACAGTAATTATTGGTAATATAGTTTTGTATTATGGTTTAAAACACATTCGCTGTGAAAGACCGATCAGAATAATTTGTTGTGTAGAAGTTTACATCGTCAGGTAAACTGAAACATAAAACATACGCGTGTAGAAATATCATGTTAAATTTTTGAAAATATATACTTTTGGTCAAGATGGTTTTAATTTTTCAAGCTAATTTTTAGTAGTACTTAAATTCTTGAATGGCAGAATTATGACGACAAGTTCATTTATTACCTTCATATTTTATTGTTTTTTTTTTTTTTTTGTTTTTTTTTTTTTTTTCTCCAGTAAGAACGAAATTCTGTTTAATATTTTAAATTCAAATTTTCTTGACAATGGAGGTGGGATTTCACTTTCTTGAAGGCCTTATGCCATAAGGAAATTAAAAGAAAAATCGTTTTATTTTTAATTAAACCGACATTTTGTGTGGCCGAATGTAAAAACAATTTTTTTTGTTATATTTTAAAACATATACAAGTATGTTGTACAGTTCATTAAAAAGAAAAGAAAATATTTGAAAGTATATAATTGCATTTTATGACCATGAAACTAGCCGCCCGTCGAACGAAGCAGGGGTGTATTAGGACCAATTTTAGGGGGTTCCTTGGGCCCCCCGTGTGAATTTTAGTACAAATTTGGAATGTGAGAATATATTTCCTTACAAATTATAAAATTGAAGTATATTAACAGTGAAATGCAACTTCGAGTGGACTGAAAAGTTACCGTCAAATGATTATTGTATAATAATTATTTACAATTTATAATGACGTGAAAAAATTACTTCCAAAATCCTTGATATGCTTGGGAAAGATAATTGAGGTTTTAAAAAACTTCGATCTTTTAAAATTGAATATATATATATAGTATGTGCATTTATTATGGATTTATTTTTATCTAATTTTGGCGTTTTATTGAATTTAATACAATCCTACAGTTGTTTAATAACTAGTATAGTAATCACCCTCAAAATGCAGGGAATCGGAAATCGTTACGTTAACGTCGGTACTTCACGTATAATGTTTGCCCATAATATATACATATAGCCGCTGCTCTAGTATAACGTGGTGCTGCAGACAAAGTAACGTTAACAAAGAGAAATGTAATTAAAAATATATAGTTAAAAAGGTATATAATTATATCTTATATAAGTTATAAACATATAGTGAAAAATGATTAAATGTAAAAGAAAGCTTTATATATATAAAGGTCAGTCGAATAGTTAATAACTTCCCGCGTCTTATTCAATTTAACATTCAATTGAACGTCTTGAAATAACTCTTGTTATTTAAAACCATCAGCTATTTATGTTACGTAGTATTACGAAATAATTTAACGTTGGTTCTATAACCTCGAACGACGCATTAACGATCCCTAACCGGCCTTAAACAATGAATTAGGTAATAATTGTTTTAGATTTGATATAATGTATTACTTAAAATGGGAAACTGTTGAGACATAGTTTTGTCTTGTGAACTTTCTTGCCAGTTTTCTTTTGAATTATTTATCTTTAATTCATGTATGTATTTAAGTTCAAGGTATTTTCATGTCTTACGAATGCAAATTAATGTAATATATATATTCAATCTTGACAATTTTTAATTCATGGAAATTTTAGAAATTTTTATTCATCGATTTTTTTTTAATTCATTCTGACCGTTTAAACTTCACGTTAACTGTCGTTCAGAATTTTTATATCTAAAAATGAATTGCAAAAAAATGAAACACGTCATATAACTCAACTATATAAATGTTTGACCGTTTTTAGAATGAAATGAATCAATGAAATAAGAAATTATCAATATAGAATAAATCAATTAAATTTTATATTGTAAAAACAACCTATTTTAAATATTTGAAAACTAGGTCATTAAAAAATTGTTAAAAATCAGTGCATTTTATTAAACGAAAATATGATTGCGTACATTCAGTTACTTATAAAACCAATGTAATATTATGCAATAATTCGAGCGGTTATGTCAGTCCCAATAATGCAAACGCGTGAAAATTTTATTTACGTCATGTTCGCGAAGACGTCTTAAATCAACCTTGAATATATAAGTATGATTTCAAATTTAAATATAAAGTAAACGTATGCAAATCTGATCGATAAAAGTGTCTCTCCGTGTGATGCATCAGGATCAGAAATTTGTACAATTTTTTAGGTTCAAATAAAATAAAAAATGCTTAATTGTAACAAACAAATTTGTCTCTTGCTTAATAATGGGCATAACTCGAAACAAAGTGCATTTTAAAATTTTCTAATTTATAATATCTTTTTTTATATAATTTATATCGTAATCATTATTTACAAGATTCTCATTCTTGTTCAAAACATTCAATGTAAAGTCAGAATCTATCCAATTCTAAAGCTTTCGAAAATGAAGTGGACCATCGTTGATATCAGAGGATTTGAATAAACGTTGTAAATGGATTTGGATCTCATTAATTTCACTCAGGATCTTTAAGAGATTTTTAAAATGTTAGTGTAATAAATGTAAGTACCTACATTTTAGATGAAGTTTATATAGAATTCGAGAATTATCGGGCAATTACGCTGAAATTCTACGATGCTCTTCCGAACTGCGAACTGCAATTTCAAACCGGAATTTTATAAAAAAAAAACTTTTCAGATTTTGAAAGAAGTATTTTAGACTTTTTAGAATTACTTACCCGATCAGAAGTTAACGCAGATATCTAGGACGTAGATATTGTCTGAAGAGTGATGTTTGACGATTTTTTTCAACTTTAGATAATTTTTGTTCATTTTTGTTATTTGCTGCCAATTTCTTTCTTTTTTACTTTTTCCAATTATTTGGCAAATTTAATTATGTTCGTTCAAAAAAAATTTGCAAATTTGTATAAATGTTTCTTATGAATTATTTCTGTTTCTGTTTCTATAAATTTTTTTTTTTTTTTTTTTTT
>JAPYZR010004766.1:0-20951 GCA_030522945.1 Trichopria nigra
CCTCGAATCAGGTCCGCGAAATGACCAGTCCGCATAGAAATTTGTATAGAATTTGTATAGTCCGCAAAAAGGCCCCTTCTCATATATATATATATATAACTTGAAAAGTATTAAATTTGATTTCTAGAAATTATTGGGTAATGTAATGCATTAAAAGGGAATGACATAACGAATCTTGACAAAACATGTTCAAAAATACCCACACCTGGGAAAAAATGGATCAGATCCCAGACAGCATATATCATTCCATTTATATTCCAGGGATAATACAATATCACATTCGATTTCATATCCAATGTTGTATACCAGGTACCCAACATATGTTATATATTTGGGATAATTTTAAAAATTATACATCTAGGATATACCAGAAATGTCACAAATACAATATCTTTGCATTACGTATATATATAATTATCTGAATCATACGTGATATGTGGATCATATATATTCCAGATGTAACGATATACATAATTATATACGGATTTTCACCTGATATAAGAATATATGTACAGGAGGTCAATTCTCGAAATCGGTGATAATTATCATACGTGATAAATATTAGCCAATCACAAATCAACATTCTTTGCATCCACCGCACATAAATGTATCCTAACCTTGCGTTGTTTGTTTTGATTGGTTATGAAATTTGAGCCATTTCGAATGGGTTCTGGCAGTCGATAATTTGTATCACCTATATGAAATTTGCATCACTCCAATCGCATCATATAATTCGGGGGATAGATTAGGTTAATTTTCGAAATGCCAATTCGTGGCTGGCTAATATTTATCATATGCGATAATTATCATCGATTTCGAGAATTGACTTCCAGATATATAATCAAATGTGCTTGAGATTTATATCCTGAATCAATTTTTTCCGGGAAGTAAAAAACATAAAAAGATTGAAAGTTTAAAAATTAAATTCCTAAAACCTAAAATCCAAGTTTGATATATCATGATTATTTGTGCTATACCTTCCATTAACTATAGTTCCTTAATAATCTTTCTGTCAATATTATCATAACCAGGTTTTCTTTCAGTATTAAGACTTTTAATGATATCATTAAATAACTTTATCTTTGACTTTTGCATATGGGACGACGAGTGAATCATCCGCAGGAAAATTGTAAACTGTTTTCCTCTTTATCTGGATGGAGATGGTGCCTATAGTTCATAAATGTACAGGCTAACCTATTCTAATAAGGAAACGGCGATATCGGTAAATATAATGTAAAGATTGTCGAAGCCATGAGAAGAGCGCGGTAGTTCAAATTATTTGATAGGATAGTTTCTATATTGAAGAGATCGTGAGAACCTGTATATATAATGGATTTGCTATTGTCCCCATGATTCGCTTCCGGGTGGATATTGGTGAACAAAATCCCTGGAAGTTTGGAACACGGACCAAAGCGCCGCAAGATTCACCCCTGAATGGACACACTGCAGTGTAGTCTCCTGATAGTTCCGAAGACGGGGAATACCGACCTTGTGGTCACATGGCAACTAAGATTTCGTGCCAATGTTGGTTTCGAGATGAACAAGAAGTTCGGAGGTTCGGATTTTGGAACGGGGACTTGAAAGAGTGAGAGAGAGATAGATGTTTGACATTTCTTACGAATATGGTGTTTGTTAGGAAAGATAAAACTGGGTACTTTTCTCATTATACTTTTCTCTTTGGAACCCTTTAAAGAGTAAAAGAATGTAAGAGCACCCAAATCACACTTTCAATGAAGTTTAATCGTACGTGAACTGTAACATAAGAGTGATTTGGAACTTTAGTACTACATCTTTCGTACGTTCAGAGTTTTATCATGGCTGGCCTTAAAGTCTTTTGCCAAATTTTTTGAAGTAATTTGTTTTCCAGAACGCATATTCTAATATGTTTTGGCAAATCTGAGTTATCAGCGTTACTGCTTTGTATACTGCAGAAAACAGTGGATTTCTCTAATGCACGTTGTATAAGAACGTTTTAAAATTTTCAATTTCGTTTACGAGTTCCTCTGGAATTTTTAGTTGCTTACAATTTAGGTTTTATTGTTTATGTAAGCTTTAAACCCAATTGGTTGTTTTTTTGTATTTATTGTGTATCTGTGGCTTTTACTGCTGTGAATAATGTTAGTTTCTGTAGTAATAATTACAGCAGATGATCGGGTGATAGATTCAGATTAGATTCGGCCTTTAAATTTTGACCATTCATTTGGCTACAACGAAATCTATTAAATCTAGAAGCTTATTTGTATCCGAAGGCTACAAATAAGTAGTACGTCTTCCATATCCATGTTGACGTTTATACCCGGAAAATTACAATTGTAAAAATGTAACCTTAGCATTATATAAGTAATTTCACAGTATTGCAAAAGCAAAGAGTATGCTACAACCCTCCCGCAGTAATCGAAAAAGGATTGAAGAGTTAGAAATGCTCAGAAATTGGATTGAAAATGATAGAGAAGGATTCACGTTAATGTTATTAAACGTGTGTGAAAAGGGCGCAAAAATACTAATGACAACGTTATTTTAAATTCACATTCCTATTTTATTAGTTTCCTTTCTTTGGTAACCTTTGAGTACAAAAACTATATTATCTCTTATTAGTACAAAAATATCACAAAATATATGCATCTGATATTTAATATAATAAATAAAATATTACGTAATACAATTTTATTACGTACTGTAGAATACCGTAATAAGCAACCCTGCAGACATTGAAAGTAACAGTTACGTAATTGTTACATAATTGTCAAAATTGTACTTGCTGGTAATTATTACCCTATTCTGTGATCTAATTTATTTCTTTGTATTTATTTATTTATTTCCATATTATAATTTAATATCTGGAACGGTTCAGCTTTTAAACTGATTTAAGTGGCTATCATTAGATTTCTAAAAAGAATTTGCCTCTCGATCCAGAATTTAGAATTTCGTAAAACACGATTAAATTTCAATAAATTAAATCAATCATTGTACAGCCACTTTATGTAATGTCATTAATATGTATGATGGTTTTGTCTTATGTGACCGGCCTAAAAATGATTTGAAAAATAAAAAACACTAAATTCATACATGTAGCTACTGTCTTTCTATAAAAGTGATTCTTTAAATTCAAATAAACTTTCAATACTAAAAGTACAATGAATATGTCAAAGAACCCAATCAATTATGACAGCTACATCTGGAAAAATCGTTTTTTCTACATATTGCTTTTCAGACCCCACCAGTATATTTAGTTTTCGTTTTAAAAAGAATATTTACATATCAAATTTTTTTTATTATTTGGTTTCAAACAAATTGGTTCCAGATATCTCGGACAGACCCGTAGCAGTTTCCCCCATTCACAGCATACACACATTTTAACCAGTTCCAGTTTAAATTATTCATCATTGACAGTTTACATTACACATTTATACAAGACGTAATGATGATATCATTATAATATGGAAACTTATTATTGAGCCAAATACCCTGGTTCAGATTTTATTGAAAAAAAGCAGAAAACCCTAAAAGGTTTTAAACTCTTTTTCATTTTCTAAAAATGATTTAAACACAGATACTTTTTGCAGTATAAGAAGTATACAAGCTGTAAAGAAGAATAAACATAGAACACACTGGAAACCAAACGTCATTGTTATTGTAGAATATAACGAGTGAAACCTGTATAGTTCTTTTACTGCAGTAGTGCACAATCGATGCATCCCTGTCTCAAAATTCATAGAGTTAGAAAAAAATATAACTACACACAGCCTAACCTAGAAAGTAAAAAAGAGTAAATTTAAAATTATTGAAACGTTTTTTTTTTCAAAATTTGAGTAGTATAATTTTATTAAAGATTAATAATAATTAATAATATTAATCAATAATAAAAATTAATACGAAAAAAATGATTCTGCAATTTTACGACTCCCAAAAAAAGTGAGAAATATTGGAAATAAAGAAAAATAAAATTTCAAGATTTTATTTTTTATTTCCAAAACTTCTTTTGATATATGTTCAACCGATTTCACTGGTATTGCCATATTACCATAATTAATTGCAGAATTCATATATATGGTACTAATAAATAGTATGAGAGCCCAAATTTTGAAAAAAAAAAAAAACATTTCTACAATATTTAATTTACGCTTTTTATCTTTTTAAGTTAGACCGGTAACCTGCTCGACTTTTTAATCTCCGTTTTATATATTACTTGAACTTAGGTAAAATGATAAGCATTTCATGATGCTCTCAACAATAAATTCAATTGTATTAATCTTTAATAACGTTATACAAGTACTCTTATCGAAAAAATTGAACCATTCACTATCATTGATCTTCTTGCTTTGTAAATGTGAAAAAATCATCACTTAAATTCATTAAAAGACTCCGCGGTGTATATATTTTATGTGTTCCCTTTCGAGGTATTGTATAGTCTATTCCACAATTGTCTGTATATCCAGGCAATTGTAATGGATTTAAATAAAAATCCTCGTCTTCTTTGCTTTGTACTATATTTTGAAGGTTCACATTCTTGTCATTTTTTGGAAGTTCTTTTTCAACTGTAAAATATTTACTTTCCCCGGATGCTTCATGCGAAGCGAGATTATTTGTTGAAGAATCTTTTGGTAGAGAAAGTCTGCTACTTGTACTGCTACTTGTACTGTTACTTAGGTCCAATTCAACTCGAGTCATTTTCTGCTTACACAAACCTTTTAGTAATGCATTGTTTTTATGATACTCGAGGTCTTTCGACAAAGTGGCTAATTTTTTTTCTTTTTTTTTTTTTTTTTTTTCAACTTTTGAGAAGCCATCGGATGTATCATTTTCAATTTTACCCTCATTTTTGTCCGAGGCATATGATGCATTCATTCGCTCATAAGGAATGTCTTCTTCTTCCACAATACCTGATGATATTGTATCTGATGATACTAGATCTGATGATACTGTATCTGATGATACTAGATCTGACGATGCTGTATCTGATGATACCATATGTGATGATGCTGTGGAACTGTTAAGGGATTCGTTTAATTTCTGAAGCCTCCACTTTTCTCTAATACGTTTGACAATTATGTCATCAGCACAATGACCACCATTGACACTACGAACTTGTACAGTT
Organism: Trichopria nigra; assembly: GCA_030522945.1. Classification (NCBI taxonomy): domain Eukaryota; kingdom Metazoa; phylum Arthropoda; class Insecta; order Hymenoptera; family Diapriidae; genus Trichopria; species Trichopria nigra. The sequence goes on from JAPYZR010004766.1 coordinate 5,096, forward strand.
ACTTCTTCAAATTGCTGGATCAGATTATTTGAATCAGAGGATGTATCTTGAATCTCAGATGTGTCAAGTTCATGATTATTTCTTCGACTTGACTTCCTATCGTACCTTCTTCTTCTTGTTTTTCTTCCGAGATCTGTGTAAGGTACTTCAGATTCCTCAGATCTTTCAGGATTTTTTATTTTCAAAGTTTCATTTATGTGTTTTAAGAGTTCGTCATTCATTTCTAATAAAGTTACTGTACTAAGGATGTCACAAGATTACTATTACTATTACTTCCCTATACTTGGTTTCTTCAATTCTCAATTCAAGATATTTCTTTTCCCAAAAATGTACTTAGTTCATCCGCTATAATAGAAAAATATAAGTATGAAAATACTCCAGCAATAATTATTCATATATACTTAACGGTCATGAATATGACGACATAAAAATAATTATGAATTAATTTTTACCTCATTTGATAATTCTAATAAATACAATAAAATATCTTGTCTTTATTAAAGTCTTAAATGTATGTATTAAACTTAATATTAAAGTTCAGTCTTTATTAATTAAAATTAGTCATGTTGACTAAGGAAATAGCTCACCTGCCTTTTCGCACTGTCTGGTCGGCAAATAGTTGTAATTTTCCAATTACGTTTTGGTAACAGACATGAAAATGTGACCAGTGTAATACTGACAACAACGATTGGCCTGCGAATGACAATGATATATCATTGATATGCAAAATAATTGAACAATATATTTATATTCAGTGAAAATGTACAATATATATATTTATTTTAATAATTTGTATACTTTTAATAATTGATATACTTTTCGTAATTTGTATTTGAAATACATTGCTGTTGTATTTACTTTCTATACATTAAATTCAAAACTAGTATTAATGTATATAAAATTAAATCCATTTTAACCGCAAAAAATAGAATGACGTCAATAAACATATAGAATGTTTTCAATAGTCGTACATTTCTAAATAACAATGAAAACTGACAAACTTTATGCATTAAATCAGTATTAAAATACTGTCAACATATTATTTGAATTTATTATTTACCTGTTTATGCTAAATGTTTCAAGTGATTTCAATGCAAGTTATTTCTGATTTCTTCACTCTTTTCGCATACACAGAAACTAAAACAAAACAATGTCGTCTTATCATTTACCACAAAAAGATTCCCAAGGAACAGAAACAAATTTTACGAATAACAAAATAGTAATACTAGCAGGTACAAAACCCAATAAATAACGGAAAACTATAAAGATTTCAAAAATAGGATTCAGACGATTAAGAACAATGGGGAAGTATCGTAACTGCATTAAAAACTAAACGAATACTCTTTAATGATTCCCCATTGTTATCGATACTATTTTTGTAATTTCAACACTTCTTCGTTTAATATATATATACGGGAAACGTACATTGTAATTAAATCTTTTGAAACTGTTTTAAACTGATCACACAACATATATATGTACACTAAGCTGCCCGAACGGTTCACCCGCACTGATATATATGTATATATAAATCAGTGGGTTCACCGGTACCATTCGCATTTACAACAAGAGGGGGCGACTGGAGCGCCAACGGAATTCTCATCGCAACTCGTAACAAAACAAATAATACTCGATTCACGCGGTTATGATCGCGGTAAAACAGGAATTTTATTTGAACCTGTTTATTCTCTGCAAATATATATATATTTGAAAATCTAATCAGTTGCAAATTGACCCAATAAGCCATCTACAAAACAAGAAAGAACGATAGACATATATTCTGTCGGTTCGTTCATGACAGTCATCGTGAAAAGTATCAAAAAAAGTAGACACAAATTTTTTGGTTCTTTCTATTATGTGAACAACGAATATACAGACGACATAGAAGGCCTTAGCATCATCATGCATATGGAGGCTGTAGCGGCATATATGTATATTAGCTGGGGAAATTTTTTTTTGCATTTTTAGGTTCCTTATGGTCTGAAACGTGGACTACATTTCATGAAAAAACAGTGTCATTTTTTTTGCCATCGTGACCAAATTCAATACTTACTTCCGAGTCTTCCGACCTACGGTGCGGGTCGAAGTAAAAATACATTTGGTTCGATAAAAAATGTCGGGGTAAGACGAACATTCGTGTACTATGTATATATATATATTTACAGGAATTAATTGTTTACCGTAAATTAGATCGAAATATTGAATTTGATCAAAAATGACAACAAGAAAAAAAAAACAACAACAAAAGGAAAAAAAAAACAACAAAGGAAAAAAATATGTAAATAAACTAATATCGCAATATATAGTAAACAAATAATAAGGGAATTATTTCGGATTTTCGATGTGATTTAGGTAAAATTTATGTTTTATGCATTTTTTATTTTAACAACTCATCGATATGAATCTATTATCTACTAATTGCTAATAATCGTCGTCAAAATCAATTATATACATATATGTATATATATAAATGCATACAAAAGCACTTATGAGGACATCCCAGAAAAACGTTGCGAAGCCTCGGTGAATCCCATAATACTACTATTTCCCAGATAGCACAGCAACGCATGTAAGTATTTATTTTGAGTAAAAAAGGCCATTACAGTTCAAATCTAAAAAAAGTGTTGACATAAATGTCAAACACTTTTTTATATATATATAGCCCAACGTTTCGACCAACTGATGTATATTTTAGGTCCTCATCAGGGGCATCTATTAAATAACAATTAAATAACATAAAATAATTAAATAGAATAAATTAAAAAACACTAATTATATACACCAATTATTTACAAGGAAATTCTTTCAAATGTAAAATACATACTTCGTATGAGTCGGAATATAATATAGACTAACTGTGTGAATGTTGTACAGTGTTTATATATATATCTATTATTGTGTTGTCTATAGTATATATGTTTTTCTATATACGAAAATTGTTTACGTAACTGTCAATAAAGGTATATATTATGTGTATTGTTAAAATAAAATCAAATAAATTCAAATTTTTATTATTTGTTTATTAATATGTTGTAAAAACTATACTTAACTTTTCCGTATCAATTCTATAATTTATACTGTTTTTATGTTTTTTTATGTATATAGCATTTCTTTAACATTTCTTTTTTTCCAATGTGTTTCATTATCTAAAATTTCAATATCTGAAAATTTAAAATTATGTCCTGTATTTAACATAATATATGTGTTGTTAACGCTACTGTATGTCCAATATCTCTTTTCCAGTTGTTTTTATGTTCGTATATACGTTTTTTAAGGTATCTCGTTGTATCTGTCCTATATATGTTGCATTACATTCGTTACAGTTGATTTTATAAATTACATTTGATCTATTCAGTAAATCCGTTTTGTCTATTTTTGTTCTAAACAAGGTCTCTAAAGAATTAAATCGTCTGTTAATAATTGATATATTGTATTGATTGAAAATACTTTTTATTCTCTTATTAAAATCTTCTATATATATGGTATCACAATTTAGATTTGAACTGTAATGGCCTTTTTTACTCAAAATAAATAATTTTAAAACGGTTCATTAATAAAGAAAAAGTAATGTAAGTCCTCAATTTTCCGACAATACACCGGCAAATTGTCAAAAATATGCCGTTTTCGACAAAGTTGCCGGTGTGTTGTTGTCGAATTGAGGACTTACATATTGTTTTGCTATCAGGGTCGCTCCCCCCACCGTTATGCCAACAAATTAATGAATATTCGGGAGAGCTCCTAAAATTATAGGTGCGCGAAGTGACACTTTGCGCACAGAATTGCATAAACGTCATTACCGTTTTCTTGAATTAGATTTATTTACATAATCCACCTCCCCTTTACTTACTTCAAGGATTATTGTCCTTTCACTGCCTCATCGACAATGAGAGTATTTATTCAATAACGCGGTATAATATAGTATCAATTTCATACAAACTTAATTTATTGAAATATTATTCGGCGGAATAACCGAAATCGAATTTTGTAAAGTTTAACGATTTCACCATTACTATATTTGAAGTAAAATAGTGCAATGCACTCCAGCAAGTCAAACAGTGCGAAAAGTGAATGATTTCACGCACTAAACACATATGATCGATATAGTCGGTCACACTCCACCCATCAGTCTTGTACTTCAAAGGTTTATACGTTATATATTTATCCATATGGAAAGCTACTCTTTTCATTGATCAAGCACGTAATCTAATCATGCAATTTTTTTTTTTTTTTTTTTTTTTTTTTTTTTTTTTTTTTTTTTTTTTTTTTTTTTTTTTTTTTTTTTTTTTTTTTTTTTTTTTTTTTTTTTTTATAATGTTTCATGTTTATTGTATCTTTATTTGCAAAATTTAGAAAACCTGTCGTCTAAGAAATTAATTGGAAATAATCCTTAGTTTGTTTTTAGTAGTACATAGAAAGTTTGTGCCTTCATTGATCCTGCTAAATTCAATCTACTATATAGGATAAGTGTAAAATAAATGAAATCGTAAAAAGAAGAAAAAAATAGAAAACTTATAGTATATTCATCAATTGCACCGTCCCGGTGCAGTGCATTTATTGGTTAGTCTCGGATACCCGAGGCCCGGGTCAGAGATTAGTGAACATGTCCACTGCACCGGGACGGTGCAGATTAATGAATATATTTATTATATACATAGCTATTATTATATAGGGGCTTCGGCCGCAAACCCAGGTATAAGGGCTATAATGAACCATGTAATGAAGGTGACATTTGTGAAAATTGTTGAATAACCTTAAAAATCAAGAGTAAAAAAAAGTGATTAAAACATCAAAACTTGGATTAACAAGAATTCAGAAGTATTCGTTGTAGCGAAGAAATGAATCCATTTTTAATCATTTTTCATCCTTTTTAATCCAAGTTTTCACCTGATGTTGATCTTTTTTTTTTTACTTGGAGTCCAAATAGCAAGGTGATTGGTACCCAGAAGGTGGCTCTCTCCATCCCTGACGTTTTTCTTCCGAAACATATTTTGCTGTTTCCAACCTCTATATGTCGAGCTAACATGCATTATTTAACAATTAATTATATTAATATAAATAATAATGTTAATTATTAATAATATAAACATAAATAATGTATATAGTTATAGTGTGTGTCACTCGTTCACATTTTTTACGTGCAGAATTAATATATATAAACATTATAAACGGATGACGGTATAGTCTCGTTCAATTTTAAACTTCAAACACACATATGTCAAAATGAGAGTAGGTTACTTGTCCGGGTTTTTCGGCGATCGCTCTTATTTGTACCAATACTCGCCTTATTTTGCGAATACCTACTTATCGAATGCATCGAACTCTCGTTCGACGTCTGGACGCATGTCGGCATCAGGAAAAAAACGAAGTATGTATGCACGTGTGATGTATACAATTCGGACGCGGTGTGCACTTCGTGTATACAAACAATAAACGCATACACACACATATTCCAATTCACGTACATATGTGCATGCAGCTCTTTAAATAGAGGGAGTAAGAGAGACGCATATGGAATGTATGCGAATAAAGAAAAGAAGAGGGCAAAATTTGCTACAGTGGGTGTTGCGGTCAACGCGAGTTGCGAGCTTGCGAGTATAGCTTGTCGCGTGTCGTCATATCGCATACAAGATCTTATCTTTGTGTTGGTCGTGCGCGCGCGGGGTCCATTTATTGTTCTATGGCGAGTCAATGTGTACCGGCACATGTACGTGGCGATCTCATCCAAGCGCGCGGAAGAGAGACTGGAGAGACACAACCCCTTGACTCGCTCGACTGCAACAGGACCCGACTTTGTCGCGAAGAAGCGCGCGGTGTCGAGTCTCTTTCGCGGGTATTGTTGTGATATTGTTTTCTTTCGTTGTAGTGATGAGCTGCGGCTTTGTCACCTGTGGCCCCAACGAGGCGCTAGTCGTATCAGGTAATAATCCAACCGTACCTTTGGCCTCCGAATGCATTCTATACGTATGCATACATGTATATATGCATTTTGACGTCTGCCGAAAATTTCGAAAGGCGCTAAGTATATATACTAGCGGCGATCTGACAATGACATGAGTAGAAGGAGTAACGTCAAGTAGTAATCGTTTTCAACTTTGCCGATTGGCTTCTGGGGAGGAGCAATATCTGGAGTCAATTTGTCAGCATCGCAGCTAATTGAACTCAATTGTTGCTCATTAAGATGTAAAAGACGTAGTTATTTTTAATTTTTAACTTATATTCGTTCTTAACATATTTTTTGAAAAATTCATAGGAAATACTTTTAGAAAAAGTATTTCAAGTAATTAATTACTTTACTGTAGTTTTGGATTTGGAGCAGTGAAAATAATTTACGATTTTCTATTGTAGGATGTTGTTACGGCAAACCCCTTCTTGTGCCTGGTGGTCGTGTCTTCGTCTGGCCATTAATCCAGCAAGTACAGAAGTAGGTATATTATATATTACAATTAATAGTTATCGCAATTAAATATTAATTGTAATCTTGTACGGTAAATCGTTACGTACGAAATATGTACTGATGTACCAGATAAGAATTACATCACGTTGGGTCCTTATCTGTACATCGTTTCTATATATATACTTTTACAATATTAATAAATTTAAAGCATAATCTAATTTAATATTTATTTAGGATTTCCCTGAATACCATGACACTTTTGGTTGAAAGTCCTACTGTATATACTAGCCAAGGTGTGCCTATATCTGTAACTGGGATCGCACAGGTAAAATATTTGTACACTAATGAAACGGAGTATGGGCTGAGTTTGAGAACTTGATTGTTTACAAGTGTATGATTCAATAGGTAAAAATCCAAGGACAGAATGAAGAAATGTTATCAACAGCGTGCGAACAATTTCTCGGTAAGTCCGAGGAAGAAATTCATAATATAGCATTAGTAACATTAGAAGGGCATCAACGTGCAATAATGGGAAGCATGACAGTTGAGGTAAGGAAGGTTTTGTTAATTAATTATTATAGTTTACGATAGGTTTTCAAGATTATTAATTGATTCATTTCAATGTACAGGAAATTTACAAAGATAGGAAGAAATTCAGCAAAGAAGTATTTGAAGTAGCAAGTAGCGATTTAGTTAACATGGGTATTACAGTGGTCTCGTACACATTGAAGGATATTCGTGACGAAGAGGTAAGTTTTCATTTATTTTGAATTTCACACCAGTTCTGATTTTGTTTTATTGTATTGTACTTCAAAAATGGGGTGCTTGATTAAGATTTTCCCTTTGATTATAAAACCGAATAAAACAACTTTTTGCTCATTAATTTTCATGTTAGCAATATCCACTTTTTCCATGATATGAATTTACAGAGTCTTTTTGTTTTGCTACTTGCAGGGGGCAAAGGTACGTTTACATTTTTGTTCTCCTAAATGTTTACCCATACATCTAGATACTATCTAAATCTCATTCTTTTCCTACAAATTTTTATTTAAGGTATTGATCTCTTCGGTATACTAAACTTTCGGTCTTTTCAAAATTCCAAATATCCTTTTGCTTGCTTCTTTCTCTTGTACTTCTCAGTGTGGGAATCGATTAACATGGTCTCGTATTACGTGTCGTGCTTAGGAAATGTTAACTTACAGAAAAAGCGACATATAATATTTTTATTTATCCACAGGGTTATCTGTTGGCTCTTGGTATGGCAAGAACGGCTGAAGTTAAAAGAGACGCTCGCATCGGCGAAGCCGAAGCTCGTCGAGATGCTCAAATGCGAGAGGCTATTGCTGAAGAGCAAAGAATGGCCTCTCGATTTCTTAACGACACTGAAATAGCCAAAGCACAGAGAGATTTTGAGCTTAAGAAAGCAGCTTATGATGTAGAAGTTCAAACAAAAGTGAGTAGTACAATTTAAGAAATTGATAGGCACTTTTAATTGCAAAAAACATTTATTACAATTTTATACTTTTATTTTATATTTATTTGCACTTTAAAATTAATGTATACATAAAATAGACCTTTACTCATTTATCTAGTAAATATAAATTTTATAGAAAGCTGAAGCTGAGATGGCATACGAACTACAAGCTGCAAAGACTAAGCAAAGAATCATGGAGGAACAGATGCAAGTCAAAGTCGTGGAACGTGGTCAGGAAATTGCTGTGCAAAAACAAGAAATGCATAGAAGAGAGAAAGAATTGGAAGCTACTGTCCAGCGCCCTGCCGATGCCGAAAAGTACAGGTTTGTTAAATTCTTCAACATTAGTCAATTGACAAAAAAAAAAAAAAAAAACACTAGAGTTATCTTATTTTTTTTTATTTTAGATTGGAAAAATTAGCAGAAGCAAACAAATTAAGGCTTGTAATCGAGGCAGAAGCAGAAGCTGAAGCTATTAAAGTTCGAGGTGATGCTGAAGCTTTTGCGATAGAGGCAAGAGCTAAGGCAGAAGTTGAACAAATGGCCAAAAAGGCAGCAGCTTGGAATGAATACAAAAATGCAGCTATGATTGACATGATGTTGGACACTTTACCAAAGGTATCTAATATTTAAGAGAAAGATTCCATAAATATATACTATGTCATGAATTTTAATAAAATATATACTTTATTTGTTAATAATATTTATGCAAAATTTATTATTAAATCTTATTGAAGTAACATTATTCTTAACTTATTTTGTAGATGGCCGCTGAAGTTGCAGCTCCATTATCTCAGGCTAAGAAAATTACCATGGTGTCGAGTGGAAGTGGTACAGTGGGCGCAGAGAAACTTACAGAAGAAGTTTTGAATATAGTAACGCGAGTCCCCGAACTAGTGAAGACTATGACGGGTGTAGACATTGCGAAAGTATGTGTTCGAAGTCATTGACTTCAACTGACATAACAAGAACACTTTATAGTGGCTAGTTTTTCGCTAGACAAAATAATGCAACAGTCCCATCAGCTGTTAACCTTTTCTTTTGATTTCAGTCGGTTCACGCGGCGTAATGATGCAGTGCCAAAATTCTCTCAACAGATTTCGAGCTTCGGAAATAACATTATTACTACTAGAGTATATTATAAATATTATTGCTATTACTTTTATTTTTATTACCCATATACATAATACTTATACAAGTTATGCAATGAATCTTAACATAGATGTGCGATCATTTTGAAATACTTATTACCGAGTGGTAAAATTGATTTCAGTTTATCTGTGAGTTTTAAATTTGTTTTCAAGTAATTTAACCAAAGAAATTTATTTTATTTGCTGATGCATTATTGCTGTTTATTCAGTGATTCGATTTTAGTTTTGTATTTATTAATGGTTATTTGATTAAGGTGGCTTGAATAAGAGAAAAGGTACTGATTTCTTATGTACATAAACATATGTTAATTGTAAGAAAAATATTTTATCTACTGGTGTGTTTTGGAATGGATTTCAAAAGATGTGAATGAGAAATTAATTCTTGAAAGTATGATTTTCAACTTATATCATTATGAAAAGTGTTTGCAATGAAACTATTTTTGAAAGATTACATTCAACTTCAAATGAACACTAACTGAAAGACAAAAATTTTTGTAATGTTGAAAGGTTTTGAAAATGTTTGTAAATATACTTTAATTTAAGCCACCTTAAAGTGCACACTTTAAAGGACGCGTTATTTGTATGTAATATGTTGATGAAATCATCCTTTCAAATATGTGACTATATCTCGTTTTCAACATTTTGTACAATTTGTATTTCGGTTCAATCATTACTATACGGTTGTCTGCTGTATAACAATACACAGAACATAAGAGATGTGAGAGTTATTCGAACTCTCAATGATGCGCAACGTAAAAAAGAATCATTTTAATAAGAAACATTTTACCATCAATGCGCGCAAATGACTTGATGCCAAGATGTGCCGAAAATCATTCCTTCTACTACGCAGCGTACCTTCTTAAATCTAAATATTTAGAGATTAAGTGGTTGGCGAAGAAAGTACTACAAAGTTGCCAAGGGTGTGTTGTGTCGTCAATGTCAATATTTCTAGTCTTCGAAAGCGCAGCTTATCCAAGAAATACACCTCCGTGCAAGTATTTGGTCGCACATATTTTGTATTCAAAGAGTGAACTAATGTATTTTTCCTTATTATTCTATGCCCTTTCAAAGTAAATAAGTTAAAGGATCGTTCAGTGAGCTTAAACACGATTCTTTGACACTAATCATGAACTTGTAAGACAAGTATGCAGTCTTTACACATTATATTTAAAAAGTTCAAGTTTAAAAAGAATAAATACAAACTAACTTTAAAAACGGTCTAGTTCTTATTAATTCTCTGCATTCATCATATTCTTATCTTCTATGTGGCCTTCTACTATATAATTGAACATTTGCATTCCAGAAAATATATTATTGCGCATGAGGCAACTTACATTTTAAATGAAAAAAAATGCTGCTTCCTTACCTTTTATCTCCTATTGTTCCTATTTTGGAAAATGTTGAGTGTTCAATGTATTTTTGCTTTTATACATATATCGTTAACAAGAAAAACTGTATAAAAAAGTCTCGTTTGATTTCATTTCCGTCGCGATCATCACCGGCATATATAGTCACTCTTTATTTTATAAAAAACTCAGGTTGGAAATAATAAATTACTTTCACACTTCAGCAGAGGTAAAAATTTTACTGCAAGTTCAACAATTGATCTTATAGTTTTAAATCCTCTCTTATCCGTCGATTAAGAATATACTTTTTTGCACACTCATTTAAGGATTCTTTTTGAATTCATGCAAAAACAATTTTAAAAACTCAAGGTTTCGGAGAATTTGAAGACTTTGAAATTGTTCTCCAACTTTTTCCCGCCTACTTATTAGAAAATCACAAACGAAATCAAATGGGGTTCGAAAATCGTTAGTCGCCATGTTGGGAAATTTTTTTAGAGTATATATATATAATAATCCTCCTGAATAATTTATATATTTATATATGTATACATATTATATATGTAAATGGAAAACTGCCGCGAATATATAACATTTTTGAGAGAAAATCTGGAAAAATTAAAAGGAAAACATGGCGGTCCGATAACTTTCGGATGAATTCGGAAGTTTCCGTAATTATTAAGCTACATATATATACACACTATATATATATATATATGGACAAATTTACATAATTAAAAATGAGACAATAAAAACGGATTTAAAAATGTTGTTATAATTCTTTTTAAATTTGTAGGGAGCTTTCGTGCCGATCGAATAATTTATTTATGCAGTATGTATATATATTATTTTATTATATATATATATATATATATTATGCATAAGCATAAATTCCTAAATACATATACATATATGCACCTATATTATCAGCGGTATGCCTGTATACATTTACAATTTGATACCAATCCAATCCGTAATATGCATTCTGTTATGGTCGCCACTGGTGGTCAGTCAGTAACGTCAGTAATCACTAATCAGTATCGTCAGAGGTAACAGCGGTGTAGTATTAGATTTTCGGAATACTGATGGTACCATAAATCATTTGATACCATCGGGCTGATAAGCGGTTACACGCAACGGGCAACATTCATTTGAAAAGCCATAAAATAAAAAATTTTCACCCATTTCAAACATGATCTTACATACGGGCGTGAAGCAACGACGGTATGATAACGAATTTCAAAACATAACCTAGGATTCCGTAAAAGAATGAAAATTTCTTCCGATAATAAAGCATTTCATTTGAAAATGCAAAATAGAGAAAACTGCTGGGGAATTGAGACTGAAAGTTTAAAACCATAATTCGACATGGAAAATCATTCAGTACCTTATATGCAAGTATCGCTGGATGCAGAAGACTTAACAGCGTCAAGTAGTCAATCTAAACATTACATAGACAGAAGAAGAGATGAAGAAATTGTACTAGCCAGTGATACGAAAGGTGGATTGTCGAATCCAAGAGCTTTGTTATTCTTAATATTATGGTATGTCTTCAGTGGATGTACTTTGTTTTTAAACAAGTACATTCTTACATACATGGAAGGTGATCCTACGATTTTAGGTATGGTACCACACAAAATCAATGAAATTCTGAAATATTTCCTGTTATCTTTAATAATTAAATATACTGATTTTGTATGTAATAATAGTTTTATTAATACATATAGAACTTATAGGATTGATTTCTTTAAATATTTTAAAAAATAAAGCAGTTTGGTTTTAAAATTTTATTTTGTCTTTTATAGGTGCGTGTCAAATGTTGATGACAGCAATATGTGGTTTCATACAAATGTATTTTCCATGTGGCATGTATCGAGCATGTACTCGGATGGTGCGACCACCTGGCTTTTACAAACATATGACATTAGTTGGATGCACAAGGTTCCTGACTGTAGATCTAGGACTGGTTTCTTTAAATTATGTCGCAGTCAGTTTTACTGAAACCATTAAAAGTAGTGCACCACTGTTCACTGTATTTATAAGCAGATATTTATTAGGTAAACATTTTGAATGGCATTATTAAAATGTGCATAAATTTTCATTTCTTTGATACGTTTATGAAACATAGCTATTTAATAAAACTATAATTTTAGGTGAACATACTGGCCTATACGTTAATTTGTCATTACTTCCTGTAATGGGAGGCTTGGCACTCTGTTCTGCTAATGAGATAAGCTTTGATCTCAGGGGATTTGTTGCAGCTATGGCAACAAACTTGACTGAATGTTTACAGAATGTTTATTCCAAAATGCTAATTAGTGGAGATAATTTTAAATATACGTAAGTTATTTTAATATACATATATAAAATTTGAAATGATTTTACTTTTTAACATTAATATGCAATCACAGTCAATAAATATTTAAAAAAAAACGAATATATCATTTGTTTTTGCAGACCTGCGGAACTCCAGTTTTATACAAGTTTAGCATCTGTAGTAGTTCAAATACCAGTAGCACTTTTGTTAGTGGACCTGTCTGCGTTGAAACATTCCCTAAGTTCACACATGTTATTAGCATTTGTCCTTAACGGAATTTTTTTTCATTTCCAAAGCATTACTGCTTATGTACTTATGGATTACATCAGCCCAGTAACGCACAGGTAAGTAAACTTCGGGAAACATTTGATTCAATCAATATATCAAATAATTTGAGTTTTCACAATTATCATTGCTCTTGACTAAGGTCAACCACATTAGTAGTAACATTTTTAAATATTTAGACATCAATGTTTACATAAAATGATTTTATGCTGCAACACTATTTACAACATTTTTACTATTTTAAAACATAATATGTCTAATATGATTTAAAACTATTCCAACTTGCTTCACCTTAAAGTGTTTTAAAGTTAATTTATTTCGATCTTACGTGGGAAATATTAGCAAAAGGCATATTTTAGTAATATTTCATTATAAGTTTCGCCCACTAATTAACAATACTAATATTTTAATATTGTGATTTTACATGCAATATAATTAACAATCATGAGAATTTGGAATATATAAGAATTACTCATTTTACACACTGGTTATTTGGTCAATATATGAGAGGAATAAAATTTATGCATTTATAGCTTTGTTGCAGTTTTGTTAGTCTTAAAACCTTTAACAAAAATTTATCTAAATATTACTGATATAATTGTTTTATTATTGGAATCACATTTAAATATAATTTAAAAGCATACATTTTTGTTATCTTACAATTAATAATTCAAGGTGGTCTTTGATCTATTAAATAAATGAATGAATAAGTGATAAGGCAAAAAATTGAGGAGAACACAATGGAATGTGACATATTTATGTAACATAAGTTTCAAGAATATCTGGAAATGCTTTTATCTTTACTGATAAGATAGACATAGAAAATTATATGTAGCATGCAGAAAAAAAAAACAAGTTAATATCGCGATGTGACACATTACTACTTTGACTATGCAGATTATAAATATTTATTTAATGTTAGCTTAACGTTAACTCGATATTTCCATAAAAATGAATAATGTTGAATATAATAATGCAAATGTAATGCAATTAAAACAAAGGCAAATTATTTTAGCGTCGCTAATACAGCGAAGAGAGCTTTTCTGATTTGGCTCTCGGTGCTGCTGTTCAATAATCCGGTGACAGGCCTCTCAGCCCTGGGGACGTTCCTGGTAATAGCTGGCGTTTTGCTGTATAATCGTGCTCAGGAATACGACAGAGCAAAGATCGCCAAACATCGACTCGCGGTCAAGGTGAACCTCCAGTGATAGTCGTTAACAAAAGCTCGAGTGACCCACCTCGATGCATTGTCCCGGTGGAAATATTCTTCTTGATAGGGAATTGTATTAATTTTTAAATTATAAACAATTCTCAATGTAAATATGTCTAATAATGTCATTTAATTGTAGTCAACTTTTTTTTTTAGAATTTATTTATTACCATTGTAGATGGGATGAACTCACGTTATTTATTTGGTGAAAGTCTGCAAATTTATATAAATGATTCAATCTATTGATTTTCTAGAAATTTGTGTACTTGGTGCTTGATTTTGCAATTTTTATTTGGGGGTATCATTATGGTTAGTGTTTATTTTACTGCAATACAGGAAATTTTATTATTAATGCGACTTTAGAATTGTAAATAGTTTGTATGGAATCAAATCTGAGAAAACATTCTGCACACACATATATTAATGTATTATCATTTTCATTTAAGGTCATGGCATTAATAATTTTATTTGAAATTTCAATTTTTAAAAATTGTTGTCGTCTATCTTGCTTGTTAAATTGCATTATTCACGTTGATTTTTCTATAGTCCTAAACAAAGTCATTTCATTTTCACATTCAAATTCATCGATTATATATATACATTTTTATACCAAGGAATATGTTACCATAAAATAATTCCAGAATGAATGTTTGAAAAAATGATGAATTCATCTACAATAATTATAAACTTATTAAAGCTGAAATACAAATTAAAGAAATTGAAAAAAATTATGATTTTATCATTTCTTTATTTTTGCATAACATTAACAATACCGTGCAAAATTCATTGCGTGTTGACATTATGGCAAAAGGCGGTACAAAAATGTGTTATTTATGAATTTATAAACAAAAAAAAATGAATATAGAAAATTTCCATGTTGTTTTTTAGTTGTATGTATATTCCATTAAGAATATAAGAATATTACAACAAAAGTAAAAACGGGTTGACTGATCATACTAGTATGCCTTATTTAAGAAAACTTGGATATATATATTAGAAATAAGAATAGAATTAATAAAAAACATTACCATATTCAGTTTAAACGCAATATTCGTTACAAAATTTAAGTATATAATTTCAATTAATATTAGCTTCAATTAACTTTAAAATTATAGCATGTACCATGTTCATTTTAGAAATTACGATGTTCAATACAAAATTACAGTGTGGTTCCGTATCCAACTCAAACGCTTATCTGCGTAATTTGATCTAATTCTTCTGACAATATAACCTGTATGTTTTGTATCATAACGAATTTGTCGCAAAAAGTTTCAATTTGAAAACATTGAAATATTCTTCCTACAACGTTAGCTTCTGGACTTTCGCTTTTACATGTTGGTTTTAATTATTTATTTGCGTTAAAGCATTTTGATCGGACTCGTGATAATAACATATGGAGGTTATGTTATGTTGTTAAGGTGGTTCTGAAGTAGAGCAGTTGCCGACCTAACCTCAAAACAGGAAAAGTATAAATAAAAAATAATTGAAACATTTCTTCAAAATTCGGGCTTTGGAAGGGTGATTGTACATAACATATACAATCCTTAAAAAAATATCGCTGAAATTGGTTCAAAATTAACCGTGAATTATCCGAAATAAATTATTTTTGGTGCTGGTAAGAGAAAATAATTTATTTCGGATAATTCTCCGTTAATTTTGAACCAATTTCATCGATATTTTTT
>JAPYZR010004767.1:0-17637 GCA_030522945.1 Trichopria nigra
AATAGGTAATGCATTGGTAATACTGTTATTTTTAGCATTGTAATAGTACAGGTGTGAATTGTAAAATTGATAAATAACGAATTGTGATTTTACGTTGTCGCTATAAATTCACTGCGTTAAAACTAGGTAATTCGAGCCCATGCTACACGTTGTAAAATTACACGATTTTTTTTTTACAGTGCAGGTTTACCACTGGTCTGATAAGTAACGGCCAAGAAAACCAAGGTACGTAATACTTCAATCGTGTTCATACGGCTTTTGAATGGAACAAGTACAATTAAACTTACTACGATATGGATACCTAAGAATTAACACCACCTAAGATTGTTCAATGATAGAAAATTCAATATCTTTTATCCTGATTTAATTGACAAGAACGCTACACTTTGGTAAGTAATTTGAAACGAATATCACTATAATTATTTCAACATATTTATAAACATATCAAATTAAATGTTTTTTTCTTGTTTTTACAGACGGTCTGCTCTTGTACAATTTCTAAGTGATTTTTGCCAGTGTAAGAATAAAAAACTAATAGGTGAACTCAGTTCGATCCGCAATACGGTGTATTTGTTTAACGCTGTTAAAGATATTCAGTAGAATACCCATTTTATTTTCCTGAATTGATATAAGGTCGATACTTATCACACCAGCGGTAAATCTGTGCCTCCAGTGAAGATTCTACACTGAATTGAGCTTCGTCAGAGTCCATATTTTTGCGAGCCTCTCGATACATTGACTGCTCTTGAACATTAAGTACATTCTAAACTTGTCGGCCTGTATTTAGAACTTGGCTACGAGCATATTCTAAGCGATGTTCATCCTCGTCCTATAATGTAAATAATCATTGTCCCATCCCATTCTCTCTGTAAGTTTCCGTTCTTTCGCTTCTTTTTATTTTATCCTACGAATGCGTTTTTCTTCTGGAGTCCCTTTCATTATATTTTTCTGTCTTTCCATGTCTTCTCATTTCCTCAAATGAGAAGACATGCCTCTCGATACATTGACTGCTCTTGAACATAAAGTACATTCTAAACTTGTCGGCCTGTATTTAGAACTTGGCTACAAGTGCTGTTCATCCTCATCCTCCAATGTTACTATTGTACAGGTTCCATCGCTAAAAAAATAGTAAAGTAAATCAATAGGCTTATAACTAGTTTTACACGCATATAAACTATGAACCAAGAAATGGAGGAATATATTAAATGTAAATAAAACATAAAAATAAAAAACAATATAAAAATGATGCAAGTTGTGAATTCTTTTTTATTTATTAGCTCTTGAAAGGGAAAAGATAAACCTTTTTTTTTACAAAATTTCTTCATTTTCCAAATGGATAGATCTTCATCGTTCCAACAGCGAGGAGACGGAGTTTTAATTGCAGTGAAACATCATATAACTTGTTCAATAATCTCGTCCATCTCGTCTTTTGTACTGGATAATTCAGAATATTTTATTATTATTGGATGCTGTTTCACTCGTTAGTGAAAAACAGACAATGCTGGTGTGTTGGACAAAGTCTCCCTGGTCCTGTCTCGTGAATTTGGTATTAAAAAATTCGATTTATACTTTTTTTTCCCATATTCTTTCAATCTGTCAATTATTTTTTCTGAAATTCTTATTGTATGTAAAGTTGAAACTTACAGACACTCATTGCGCAGTCAGTGCAACATTAATATTAATTTAGGTATTAATACACTTGTAGTTAATAAATAATTGATTTTCTTAAGAATTATGTTCAAGACTGCATTCAGGCGGAAGCTAGTACGATCTACAATATGCTAGTGCACAAGCGAGAACACTTTTACGTGTGCGGTGACCGCACAATGGCAGAAGATCTCTATCAAATATTGTCTAGCAATTCCTCTATTCTCTAATCGCAGCATCTACTCTCCTTTCTCTAGATTCGACTCTCTTTAAAATTTCTTCATATTTTCAAGGCCAATAAAAAGAATCATCATTCCTACTTTCATGTATCAACAAAGCAATCTTACAAAAACAATGTTTAATCTATAGTTTAAACATTTTTTTTCAGGATGAGAATAGCTACCATGAGGAGATCTTTGGTACTACGAACGGTGGAAGTCCACAACAGTTCGAGGGAAATTGACAGAATATGAATAGCCTAAGAACCTTAGTAAATTACATATTTTTCAAAATGAAAATTAACTTTTAGCGAATCTTCTATAAGAACAAGAACAATTATAATCAAATTTCAATAATGCATATCAAATGAATCTTGTTGATTATAAAGATCTAACTTTATAACTTTATCTCATGAGAGATTTTGATCTAAATAAAAAATTATATTTCTATCTAACGTGCACCAATAAGTCTGATGTTGCGAAAATGAAAAAAAAACAAAAAAAAAAAAAAATATATATATATATATTTATTTATATACAATTATGTAAACAAGTACGAACAACTGTTTTCTGAAAGAAGAACAACACGTTTTATTTTCGTTGGATAATCTTATGACTTAAAGCATTCTTCGTCAATAAATTATTGTTTACAAAATTTCCCATTCACACTAAGCGCTACTCTGTACTTTATTGTTTCAGCTCACTTTTCACAACTTGACATTTTAATTAATTCCGATTTTTTTGACTAAAATTTTTTAAGAACTTTTTAAGATTCAACGTTGCAGTGCAGTCGTATCCAGTCCTGGTTTCCCCTTCTGACTTATATTGCCCAGCAATTTCTTGATTTCCGCGATAGCTTTACCCGGATTTAAACCCTGAAAATATTTATATGTTTTGGTAAGGTTTGCATGATTGGTTCCCGACTTTTACATTCTTGTTTTGGTAACTTAAATTGCATGATAACGTGCATTAATGAGAACAAACAAAACTTGATCAACAGAATTCAGAATATGAAATCTGCCAAGAGGAAACAAAAACAGCATTTGCATGGTAAATGTAATAATTTTCTAACATACACTCATTATTGATTAAACTTCATTAATGACAACCCGACTTTCTGTACATGATATAAAGATGGATTTAGTACAAAATAAATAAAATACACATAGCGTAAATAACCAGCCATAAAGAAGTATATAAACGGAAAATAGAGTATTATAAAATTCTCTAATAAATTTCATTAAATGAGAAAAATGTTTTAAGAAAATATTTTATCATAGTGAAGAAGCTATCTTTCATAAACTTACCTTAGGACAAGTCCGGGTACAGTTCATAATCGTGTGACATCGGTAAACAGAGAAAGGATCTTTGAGTTTGCTTAAACGCTCTTCAGCTTTGTCGTCTCTCGAATCAATGATCCACCTATAAGCCTGAAATACAAGAAGATTATTTTGTAATCCACTAATTTAAATCAATCTCTCATATTAATGTCCATTTTTTTAAAACTAATAAAGTCTATGGTCTAAATTTACCTGCATAAGTACAGCTGGCCCTAAGTACTTGTCACCATTCCACCAGTAAGAAGGACATGAAGTGCTGCAGCAAGCGCAAAGAATACACTCGTACAATCCGTCCTGTGAAAAATAAATTTGATGTTTGCGTTAACTTAAAGACTTTGAATTATTGTCAGATTAAGAAATTCTCCTCCTACCGCATGATTGAAATTATATAAAATAACGCACCAGCTTTGTACGATCCTGAGTACTCTGCAAATACTGTTGTGATCCGACTTTTTTGGCATCACTGCGCTGAAGCCAAGGTTGAATACTGCGATACTGCGTGTAAAAGTTAGTCATATCTGGCACTAAATCCTTGACGATATACATGTGCGGCAATGGATAAACTTTACTCGTTTCACTCAAATTTGAATCAATTTTGCTGAAAGAAAAATCCAGATTTTACTATTTTTAGGGGAATGACAATTATAATTTAAATTTTTAATTCATTCAAATTCGCAACGTGTACAAAATTTAATTATTCATTTATTGATTTTATAAATATTGTACTAGGTACCAATGAGGCATTAATTCGTATAGATGCACATTGTAAAAAATAAAATTACAGATATTTTAAAATATAACATAACCTCAAAGCGTACAAAATAATTCTCCACCGTCTATTTTCAGTTAATATTTTTGTTAATTAACGTTACGACTTTATCTTAATACTACTGATAAGATATAAAATGTTTTTCAAACATGACCTGGATTAAAGTTAAGTTTAACTTAATATATATGAAATATGTACTGGCTAATGATAAAATCTAAAAATAGTCCATTAAATGTTATTAAAATCCTGTTGCATCACATTTAGAATTACATTGTTATATTATAAAATATCAGGACGTTTTAAGGTGAATTCTAATAAAATTGGTAGGTGATTATTGAATTACCTTATATCTATAATACTTTTTTATATTATACCAAAAAATTATAATACCTGATACACGCTAAGGTATTTGTTCCACCAATATTCATAGCACACGAGCCGCAAATACCTTCACGACAGGAGCGCCGAAAAGTAAGCGTGGGATCAATTTCATTTTTTATCTTAATCAAGGCATCGAGTACCATTGGCCCGCAACTGAAATCATTAGTACCAGAACTCATTTATTTCATGATCATGATTATTTATTATCGTCATAATACATATGTATATATTATATATAAGAACTGAATATAATGATCTGAAAGTACCTATTCAGGTCAACCTTGTAATCCTTCATATATGGTTTGTCAGGCTTGTCCGGATCATAACGATACACCGAAAAAGTCTTCAACCTGGCTTCAGCATTTTGTCCCGCAGACACGTGAAGTGCCCGTACCTAAAGAAATTTGTTGCTTTAATCGTGAAATCTTTTACAAATGTATTTTCATATCCGGCTTCAAGCCACAGTAAAGACGTAAGCGTTTCGACACATGTTGAGCTATAGATAGGCCTTACACACAGACGTGGGAGCTCCAAATAGAGTAAACGGCGAACAGAGATTGGTACATTTATAAAAACACGTCAACAAACTAATTATAACATATTTTCAATCGCAAATTGATTATATAACGAAAAAATGTGGAAGATTTCTTGAAAATGTTCAAGTTTCATCGATCAAAGTTATCTAAAACAGGAACGGTGTACGTTGCAAGTTGCGGTAATAATAATGAAACAAATTTAGAAATCTGAAATAATACTCTGAGAAACAAAAACGAACGAACAAGTGTGGAATTATCAATAATCAAGTGTAAACAGATGAAACGGATGAAACAGATGAAGTCTGTCAGTGCGCCGACAGTAGATTTGTCAGCGTTAAAAAGTCATATTGTTAAAAACATTCATTTTGGTCACGCTTCTTTTCGCGATGTAATTTCGATTCGCGATTCGGGCGAAAGTTTTGCGAAACTTACTTGTTTGAATACATTCCTGCAGGTCTGCGGGACAATATTTGCCATCTCGATTAAAATCGTAAAACCAACTCCCGCACGCGTTCTCCTTTTTCCGCCACGGCGCTGCACATATATTTTCGCGCGCAGCTTTACAATCGTCCATATCATCGTACATATCACGAGGGCAGCATATTGTTACGTAACAAACATACATCATGTGTATATCACAAACTTTGACGGCACCCTATATATAGAAAAAAAACCATTGCATATTGTTTTGTATATATGTAAAATAGTTTACACAATACGTAATATGCAATTATACATACATAATCATAATAAGCGTGCCTTTCTCGGTCTTATTTGGGGGGGGGGGGGGGGGGGGGTGTTTCTGGCGGCGGATCTTCTTGTACTTTCCGTATATGGTCAATGGTATAGGTCATGGTGGTGTACGTGGTGTACCGTCGCTCGTTAACTCTCAAATCGCGTTCAAAAACTATATATATATAATTTAATTCACGCGTTATGCGATAAGATAAACAAATGACGCGACATAAATAAAATGAAACTGACGGTCCCTAATAAGGTTCTCGTCGTCATGGTGTGTGACTGCGCTGGCTAGCAGTTGTATATATGCATAGATGGATTGTGTACAATATACCCATATCAAAAGAACAAAACATATACTTTTGATTTTTTGATATTATTATAGTTATAATTACTGACGAATCTATTTCAAGATGATATTAATTGGTAGTGTTGCTGACAGTTATCATTAGCTAAAAATAATGTCGCTTCGTAAGAAGTATTCTTGTCAATATCCAGGATGCGATAGTAGTTACTTGTGGCGTAAAGGAGAAAAAGTAAAAAACAAACATTTCTTTAAATTTCCAAGTGACGAGACTACATGTGCAGTTTGGAAGAATATCTGTGGCATCGACGACACAGAAAATTGTAGAAACAGGAGCATCTGCGAAGATCATTTTGAGCTGAAAGACTATGTTAATTTTAGAAAACATGCCTTAAATCCTTATACGTTTCCTAAAGATAAGCAAGAAGTTTTAAAATTGAATTCCGAAAGTGCAAGTCTTATTGAAGGAGGAACTTTGGAACACGAGCAATGTTTACGATCTTTGCAACCATGGATTGCACCAGATGCTTTGAATGCAGCTAGTATGTTAAGCGGCAATGTTAATGAAAACCATATTGGTGGTGATATCTCTGGTAGAGTTACGAAGATTGCTGTATCGAATATTTCATCTGAGCTTTGCTCAAATAATAAGTTCTCCGAATTGTGTATAGATAATCTAATTATGACTGAAGAAAACGAAGAAGCAGAAGAAGAATTTGTTCAGATTGAAACATCGTTAGCTAATGATGGTTCATTCAGCTGCATGAATGATCATTCGTATTGCATTCAAGATACCCTTCTCTGTGACACTAATGAATCAATAACACATAGTGATAATGTGGATTCAATTATGACTCAAACAACATCAGTAAAAAGAAAGTCAGGTTTTTTAACAGAGGCAGGAGTAACCTTAAAAACTATGACACCTCGTGAAAAAATTATGTATAAAATTCATCGGAAAGCTAGCAGCAGGATAAGTAAACTACAAAAGAAATTGCAGACACAAAAAACCATTTTTAAAGAATTAAAAGATAGGTACGATCGAAAAGTATTTGAATACGTGAATGACCAGCTTAGCGAGGTGGCTACAAATTTTATAAATTCACAACTGCGAAATGTCGAACGACCAGCTCTCGCCAGAAGATGGACAGAACAAGATAAAACATTTGCTTTGTCTTTGTATAAACGCAGTCCACAAATATACAGATATTTTTCTAATTATTTTTATTTACCAACCAGCAGAACCTTAAAAGGGCTTCTTTCAAAAATCCCTTTTGAACCTGGATTAAACAAACTGTTACTAGAACAACTGAAAATCAAAATTGACGAAATGAATGTACTTGATAGATGTTGTTCATTAATTTTTGGCGAAATGTCCCTAGGTAATAATTGTTATGAAGATCTAGAACTGAATCAGCCACCTGTTGAATCTGTGAATCACACGCTTGTAATTATGATAAATGGTTTAAAGAAAACATGGAATCAAGTGGTTGCATATTATCTCACTAATCACGCTATTGATGACAATGATTTTAAAGTAATAATAAAAAGTGTGATATTTGAACTTAATCAAATTGGAGTAAGGGTAAAGGCAGTGGTTTGCGGACGAAATTTTACGCTAAGAAGGGCACTTGTTGACATTTGCCAAGAAAGTCAAGTCAATCCTAATTCCTTTACCTTTGATATCAATAATGAAATGATAGTTGTCATTCATAATGCTTCTCATTTGCTGGAAAGTACATTAAATGCTTTATTGAATTACAATATTTTATTTTCAAATGACAAAGTTGCAAAATTTGAACATATAAAAGAAGCATTTTATATCGATAAGAGTAGGCAGTTCAGACAACTTCGAAAACTACAAGACAGCGATTTCAATTTTATACAGACCCCTGTAAATGTAAAGTTTGCATCGTGTTGTCTCAGTACAAATGTTGCTGCAGCGATCAATTCAATGACAGCTAGTGGAATGATGCTTAATGAAGCATTGGACACTGCAACTTTTGTCCAATTGATCAGTGATCTCTTTGATTCTTTAAATTGTCATGCAGAATTCAGCGATGATGACAATACATACAGTAGTTTAGTGAAAGTGAATTCGCCTCATCTTGAATTCTGGAATAAAACATTATCTGACATGAAATTTTGGAAACTAATTGACGTGCAAACTGAAAGTGACGTTACAAATAGTTCTGTTTTCATAGATAGTTGGATAAATACGATTAAGGCTGTCAAATATTTATGGCAGCAATTGCAGAAAATTGGTTACAAGAGTTTGAATTTGAGAAATCTAAATCAAAGTCCTGTCGAGGATCTGTTTAGCCAAATTCGACATTGTACCGGTAAAAGTTCCAATCCTAGCCAGTATCAGTTTAAATCAGCTTTGAAGACAATTGTTTTTAAAGATCTAATTTTACCTTTGTCAAAAGGTACAAATTGTGATGATGTTATTGACTATAATGAAAATGGTAACATTCAAGATGATTAAAGAGCATTTGAATAAATGTTACTTTTCATAATTCACCCTTTTCACCTGAAGCAAGTATTGTTCTTCTGTTTGTATACGATATAGAATATATATAGCTATCTGTGATATAAGTACCTTTCTAAGAAGGAACCTATTAATTAATATATAAGAATGTTCTGTCATTTTAATAAATGTCTTTTTAATAAACTGTACGATATCATTTTGTACTTAATAAAATGTGTAATTTTTCATGGTAGTTTTAGCAACGAAGCATATACATATAGGAAAGATGTAGTATGTAGCTGGGGAGATAATAAAGGACAATGATAGCACATTACATATATGAATATCTTTCTTACATGCACACATCTCACTGGGGAGAAGGACTTCCTGACACTGATTAACTAATCTAATCTATCTTTGTTGATTTTAGGATTCTATAAAGATGACCAAGATGTCAAATATAGTTTATTAAATATCAATATAAATGATCCTAGAAACTTCATCAAGAAAAAAATAATACAAATTTGATTAATTACTTTTTTCATATTAAAATAATTTCAGAATTATTAAAGAATATTGATTATTAGCATTTATTTAATTTTTTTTATTCCTTCATTCACTAATAACCTATGATATTATTAGGCCATACAATATTATTTTTAATTTGTCCGTAATATTCACCAGATGTTTCTCTTCACGAAGAATTTGTTTCATTATTCTTCGATTTTCTTCAAATGGTTCTTTATTTTCTGCGAGTAAAATGGGATAGAGCAAATTTATGTAAAAATTGTACTTTGTATGTCCATTATACCCAACAATATTTTTCGTCTCAGTTGGCATCATATGGTGTAATATTTGCCACACCTACACTGTGTGAAATTCTATTTGGTAAAGTATTTTGTGGGTGTTTGACGAATGGAGGTTGAGACTCGTATGGTACTTAAAATTATAATTTCAGTTACTTGCAATATAAGCTTATATAATACAAACAAGAATATCAAATATTTCTTTGTTATTTGTACAATAAAATAAGTTTAAAACAAAAGAATAATATAATAAATACATATATTATAAAAATATTATGTTGACACACAATTTGAAGGCACAAATTCTCTATCTACGCGTACTGTGATGATTTATAATAATATCTCTCGATATATTATATTTTGCCCCCCAAACCACCTTATTATACTTACGGTGTTATATTATATGTTGCGGCGTAATATAGAACCGTAATAACACTAATAACGGTGATATTACAATATTTTTGTAATATATATTATTACTGAACATTGAAATATTACCGTAAAATATTACTGTAATATTGCGTGCCGTGTGGGATATATAAGTTCCAAAATCTAAATTCAAAACAAATGTAACTGTCTATATTTCTATTTCTTTCATTCAAATATAAAATATATATGGGTAAATAGATATTTTAGCAACAAAACTGTTTGAAAAGCCAATGAAAAAATTGAGTCGGGCGGTTTTTACTTGCCAATACCGTCGGTAATATACGATACGAATTAAGAGTAAGACAACATGGTAAAACAGGCTTGAATTTTATCTCAGACTTTACGAGCATGTCGGTAATGTAGGTATCTACCAACAACAATCAATGATTATTGGTGTTGG
This sequence comes from Trichopria nigra, assembly GCA_030522945.1. Taxonomy (NCBI): domain Eukaryota; kingdom Metazoa; phylum Arthropoda; class Insecta; order Hymenoptera; family Diapriidae; genus Trichopria; species Trichopria nigra. Next base: position 10,039 of record JAPYZR010004767.1, read on the forward strand.
ATGGTTGGATCTTTCAGCTCTTCTTATCTCCACTGACCCTTCAGACGATAGTATTTCGTAAAATAGACTTCGGTTTGTCAATTGTGATTAGATTTTGGATGATTTGGAGCAGGTATTATCGGAAGTGACGGATGTTGAAATTCGGAATGTCAGAAGCGAACTGGCAAAAAAACAATAATCTTGTGATTGTGGTATGGCCACTTCGAGCTTTAGGTAATACAATTGTTTTTATGTTTGTTCTTTTTTAAACAGAAAATTATTTTTATATACATATATTTTATCCATGCACTTGCCAATGTAGCCAATGTCAATTTAATGTTTATATTGTCAATTATAATTAATTGTAACTATAATTGAGAAAAGTCTTTTCCGCTCTTGGGTATTCATCAAGTATATTTTTAACTTATTACTAATTGTTATTTATGTTATATATCTGTGAAAAGTCATAATAAGTGCAATAGAACTTTTGATTATATAAACAAGAATTTTCCTGTTATTTATTCCTTTTTCTTTATAGCAATGTGGACGAATATGGATTCGAGAGACCCCAAAATTTTAATGTCGAGTCATACGAGAAATTCATGTCCGAGTACTTGAAGATACTTGCCAAGAGAGCAAAAAAATGGAAAGATCTTGTCGGCAATGGAAAGCCACTGAGTCGGAATATTAATACTAAACGATATATCCGTAAAGGTGTTCCGGGAGAATATCGAGGGCTGGTAAGCGATCAAACATGATTATTTAAGTATTATTGATGTTAATCTATTTCATTGCTATTTTATAGGGCTCAAAATGATAAAAAAATACTAATATCATTTATTTCTAAAGGTGTGGCTGGCAGTCAGTGGAGGGGAAGAATTGAAAAATGACAGCCCAGATTATTATCAACAATTATTAGACGGTCATCATAACCCTTCTGTCGCAGAGATCATTAGAACTGATCTTCCACGCACGTTCCCCGATAACATTTTTTTTAACAATACTGTCAATCAACAACATCATTTGTATAATATTCTACTGGCTTTCGCCCATCAGAATAGAAAAATTGGCTATTGCCAGGTAATTTTTTGAGCACTCATTACAGAACTAATAACATAATAGATATTTAATCGATGCGTAATATACATTTAGCATAATATCAGAAATATCGCTAATATCTTAAATAATATGAATTAAACGATGTAACTGATATGATCTTTATTTACAGGGATTAAATTACATAGCTGGACTATTATTATTAGTAACAAAAAATGAAGAAACTGCTTTTTGGTTATTAAAAGTCTTGATAGAAAAAATCCTGCCAGATTACTATACTCCGACCATGGATGGCCTTGTGACCGACATCGAAGTTCTTGAAGAATTAGTAAAGTTTGTACCTATTTCGCTTGTAGAAAATCTAAATAAATATTACTAGGATAATCGATTTAATATATTCTTATTATGGGTTATTTCAGATTGAAAATTCCAGAAGTTTATAGACACGTGACAAGCGTGGGACTTCCATGGGCTGTGATAGTGACAAAGTGGTTCGTCTGTTTGTTCGCAGAAGTTTTACCAATTGAGGTAATTAATTTAAACATTCTCGAAGTTTTCACATTTACATTGAATTCAAAAGTTAAATGCCACATTCTTCGATTACAGACTACACTACGAATATGGGACTGTTTATTTTACGAAGGCAACAAAGTTATTTTTAGGGTTGCCCTTACCTTGATCAAAAGGAACAAAGCCAATTTATTAGCTTGTCATGATTTTGCAGACTTAGCCGATTGTTTCAAAGACATTACTAAGGATAGCATTGTTCTTCATTGTCATGATTTTATGAAGGTACGATAAATCTCGTATAACGTAATTAACAATAATCTTGAGAATAATTTATATTTATTATAATTGTATGTTTTATAATTTCAGAGCATATTTAAAGTACCCGGATCACTTCCAAACAATACTATCGTTAAATTAAGAGCCAAAGTTGAGGAAAAACGTAAGGTTCAAAAAGAAACAAAAATGAACCGGTAGTAAAACCAATTCCGAGTCATCGCTCGATAGTCTCCAGTCAATATGTTACTGGACTCATCGGTCTCAAGGGAATGGAATATTTTTCCTGTCGTACAAAGTACGAGTATTTCAGTCACCTTATTACAATAAATGTCAGTTTAGTCATTCAAGTACTGCCATTCAACAAAGTGCATTAGTGTGACGATGTTCCTATTGAGACTTGCTCAGTGTACATTTATTTTAGCATGTCGATGGACTTTTATTCAATGTTGAATTGATTGTCTGAAACTGTCAGTATTAGGAATTAGAGGAAAAAAAATAGTTGAATACAATCAGTTTCTCAAGTCAGTTATTGACATGCGATTGATAATTTTATTCGATTCCAGTCATGGAGGAATTATTTCTTCCTATATCGAATGTAACATATTGATGGCGATTTTTACATCATAAATTATGTATGTATATAAATGTATATGAAACGTGATTCATTTCATACATTGGGTTTTTATTAACAGTTCTTTTTTACATAACCAAAGCGTGATTTTCATATTTTCAATTTGGTTACTCTATTTTTAATTATTTATTTACAATTTAAATAATGTACAGTGCCTATACATACATACGACTTTCATTTTTCAAGCATATCCTTGGCTTCGTTGATTTTAGCTGCTATATACGGAGAGCCACCTCGGTCAGGGTGATTTAAAGACATAATTTTTTTGAAATTTTCTTTGACTTTTGCCTTATTTGCAGTTGGCGAGACTCCCAATATTAGCGAAGCTTCTCGTCTTGACATTTTTTGCTCGAAACCTCCTTTGTAGTATTTACTGTTTGCCAACGTCTACAGATTCATACGAATAATTGTAACAAATAGTATTTTTTAAATCGATAAAGGGTTTTTACAATTTCTTACCTGCGCGTCAATTTTTGGCATATTTTTTACAGCTTCTGCCATTTTCGACGATATGTTAGGCATCTGCCTCAGGACATAACGTCCTGCGAATCCAACGGCAGCAAGACTGAGACCAGCTATTATCACAGTGCTCGACTGAAATCATTAGATTATTAGTAAAATCAAAATACTTTTCTGAAATGATTCATTAAGTTGAGCGAGAGAAGGTTAAAATTGGTTTCGTAAAAGTTAAAAAGTTTAAAACGAACAACAATTGACTACAAAGTACACATACTTTCAGCAGATTCATCGTTATGCAATATTTGTTCAAAATAATTAAGGAAAGGTTTCATTCGAAGCAAAAGACCGGCTTTGCTTATAAATGCGCATTTGACATTGCATCATTTATAGGTTATATTATGAAATTGTAACAGCGAAACAATGAATTTACGTCATGTACCAAAGAATAATTTTAAGGGATTTTACAAACAAACGAAATAATTTAGAATGACAATCGGAGCGAAGTGACAAAAGAAAAATGTTATATTATACCATTTTTAAAATGTTTCAAAAAAACCTGCAAGTTCGAAAGACAAGGAAACACCGCGATGGATTCTGAGTTATTAAATTGACTCGGGTCTCGGTCGATTAAGAGGGTCTCGATTGGTCTCGATATATTTCGAGATGGACTATCGATTTAAATGGATCATTATATGCTGTTGTTATACACATACATAATACATAGGTATGTATATATAATACATACAATAAATTTGAATTTTCGCGTAATTTTGTCAATTTCATATGTCATTGGGTACGAAACTGCAAGAGATTCCTCCTATTCTCTATAATGTTCACCAATAAGGCGATAAGCCCAGGATCGCCGGAAATCCGCAATTCCCGAATTCCGTCAATTCTCAGAACTTTCGCAAATGGCGCAAATGCCACCTTTAGTTTCGAAGAACGTCGCCATATACTTAACCTTAAGACGCTTACTTCCCCGCGTAATTAGAAAGTACAGAAAAACAAATCACATTTGATATCGAAATCAACGGCACCACTTCAAATATATATTGACGTCATTCGAAGAAATGTTTGTGCATGTTGGAATTCCATTGTTACTCACAAGGCACATTGCTTGAGTTTATTTTTAAGCATTTTCGGGATTGCTCGGATATATCAGCCATCCTAAAATACAAGAATAAGATTTGCATTTTCGAGATTGCTCCGCCGCGCGCATTGTTTTATAAATAAAGATTTTTCATCGATTTTAAAAATGACGGACACTACTGACTGCAGAAATGAAACTGAGATTATTAGTGTGGTTGGCCAAGACAATCCAAACTTGAGTAAGCGAAATTATATATATGTATATTTTCAAATAAATAGAATGCTCGCATAGAGCTGATGTGCATTTTGCTTTTCAAAGTTATTTATAATGTTAATTCAGACAAGCCTTCAAGCTCGGAAGAGAAGATATTGGTAGTCGAAAGCGCGCTCGTTCAGGGATCATCGGTTCCCAATTCAACAACAATGCCCAATAAGCCAAAGAAGAGAAAGAAGGTTCCTCGAGACGAGACTGCACCTAAGCCACCTCTTACGGGCTACTTGAGGTAATATAGCCTTTGCGTAGTTTTTGTTTAAATTTATGGTCGAGTATAAAAAAATGTTCCATTAAGATTTTTGAGGGATCGACGAGATAATATTAGAGCTGAAAACCCTACAATGCCTTTTGTCGAAATCACCAAAGCACTTGCTCTCGAATGGAATGTATTACCTTCAGATCAAAAGCAGGTGGGTTATTATTGAAGTCATTAATTTTATTACATTAGGGGCGAAGATGTTAAAATTATTTTAAAATATTTTAGCAATATCTCGAAGCAGCTGAACGAGATAAAGAACGTTATATCAGAGAATTTAACGATTATAAACAAACAGAGGCATATAGAACATTCTGCGAGAAACAGAAGGAATATGATGCCAAAAAGAGAAAGATTGGAATGTACAAAAATGCAAGTATTGATTTTTATTAAGGATCGCATATAATTTGCATTAATAAGAAATTCTTTCTTATATATTTAAACATTCTTACAGGACGATCCTGAAAATAACTGTACATTCGATATCCCAATTTTTACCAAAGAGTTTTTGGAGCATAATAAAGGTATAATTCTTTAATTTTATTTATTTCAATTTGACATTTGTCATATTTACATTTACTTACTGTCTTCGTGTTAAGCTTGCGAAGTAAAGTTGCGTCAATTACGAAAAGCAATATCTGATTTCGAAGCTCAAAATGGAATACTCCAACGCCATGTGGACAATTTGCATGCCGCAGTGGAACGTTTAGAGGCTGATACGCAACAACAACGCGCAGCAAATCAAGCATTACAGGGTCATTTGGATCTGCTTCTTTCTCATTTAATGGCATGATTCACCGTCAGTAAGGTTCTTCGAGATTATATTTTTTCAAGTTTATTTAATAATTGGTCATTACTCAGTTTTATTTTGTTGAAAATCAAGAATATAAAATATCTTGCTGTAAAGATTTTAAAGTAACCAATATTCTTATCGGTATATACAGTGATATCGACTTGTTCTTAATCTATGAAGTTTAAATAACAACAGTTATGTGTCTGCTTAGTCTATGTTGTCGGATGATTGACAACAACGTTGTACGATTATTATAAAGTAAAAATAACGTTATCTGTTACTAAGTTGCTAAATTAAGTCGACAAAGAATTTTGTCTGTAACGAAAACTAGTTTATGTAATAAATATTATACTTTCTTAATCACAACATTATTTTCTGCTTTAAATACATCTGCCGTTACGAAGAAGGAGAAAGTTATCCGTTTCATTTAGCAATCATTTTATTATAAATATTTAGTATAAACATTGACTTTATTAACTTGAAATAATCAATGTTAATAAAGTCAATATTTTTAAATGATTAAGTTTGTCGATAGAAATGTTTAAAAAACGTTGCAGAGGACGTTTGAATTGACCATTGTTTTCTCTGTAATTAACAGAGGAGTGTACAGGTATTGTAGATTTTTACAATTTTTTTATCTGCGCCGTCTGAACGCTGTGTAAAATCGGGGAAGTCCCTTGCCGGCAGTATGCTAAAGTTATATGCGCGGCATCGCCTATGCCCGGCCTCTCGAATATCGACCAATCACAGATGACCTCTCACTTAAATTCCGTCGTTCGCGCGAACCCATTGAGAAACTGGTTAATTTTTTATACGTTAAACTTTTAGATACTTTGAAATATTATTCTATCAAATATATATATTATATATCAGTCAATAATAATAAAAGTATACGTATGTATATTTATTGATTTTTATTATTATTATTATATATCGTATATAAAAATTGTAGAATTTATTGCGAGTCAACAAAATTAGCAGAACTGATAAAAGTTACGTAATCAATAATGTCGATTATTTTTATTAATCAATTAATTTTGAAACACATTTCTATTTTAGTAGGTTTTAGCCGGGCTTAGTGAATCGGATTGAAATATAGCGAAGCTAATCCATATCTATACTTCGATACATTCTAATACATTTGAACCTTGAAAATTTTTTGTGCGAGCATTGAAGAAATCGCAATAGATACACGAACAAAAAATATTCAATATAATTAAGATAAATAAATAAATAAATAAATAAATTTGATGCACATTTCTTCAAGTTCTGATATTATAAAATTTTAATAAGTTTAACGATGGTCTGCGCATTATTTTGACTAAATATTTCATATCATAACTGACAAATTATGACCATTTTCACAGTTTGTGACGGAATCACGCTCTCTGAATCTAAATTAGTAGAATTTTTACTATTTTATTTAGTTGTTCAATGTTTGACTAATACAATATATAGTATAAAATTAGTCAAATCGAGTGCACCCATTTTACTAATTGCAAATTAATAATAATAATAATAATAATAATAATTTCTTCAACTGTGTGTGTGTGTGTGTGTGTGTGTGTGTGTGTGTGTGTGTGTGTGTGTGTGTGTGTGTGTGTGTGTGTGTGTGCCACTTTGTTTACAATAATTCTTTGCAATGTTTTTATTTCAATGTCAAAGTGACCTGTGGATGTAGAGGGTCGAATTTTTAGTATTACTCGAAAATCTTTGAAATAATAAGATCACTATTAGCTATTAGGATGCTGAATTTCTTAATGTGTATGTCATTTTGAATCATAACAGGAATCGCGATTTAAAAAGTCTACTTTTACAAAGAATATAGTAAAATGATATATTTATTGCTTTTGACACGTACATATATACAGTTTTAATATACAACAAAAACAATACAATTGTAACAATTTGTACATCTTGCTATAGAAAGATCACCGTCGAAAAATATTTTTGGAAATTTTGCGCATTTCGTAGCAGGGCCTGTGTTGGCATTCGTTTATGTGACACCTTGATACATGGGTATCAAGTGCCATGACGTATTCCTTCTCCTGTTGGCTGCGATTCTGCAGCCTATTATGCAGCAGACAATGGTCGAGTGCCGCTCTTAATCTTATTTGAAGTAACGATTCCTGTAAATAATAAAATTTCATAGAATTAATGGAATTCTTTTTTTTTTGTCTTTCTTGCGTATTCAGAATCTCAAATTATAACAGTATATTATATACGTGTACATCCATTGTCTTAAAGAATGAATCAATAGACACGATTGCTCTCGT